>CAJVQA010000199.1:0-40109 GCA_910591915.1 Cetraspora pellucida
AGACAATAATATTACACAAATTTTTCAATGTTACAATTTATTCGAAGATTGTGATACTTGAGAATTTATATAAACACTCTCGAATCACACAAATTTTCCTAAAAATAAAATTCTTAAAATTACAACCAGAAACAGTAATCACTTTAAACAACTTTCTTCAAATCTGGAAACAGGACCCTGCATCTCAAAACCACTTAGATATATCATTTCAAAATATTATTCTTTGGAGTGATAAAGAACCAGAAAAAGTTATCGACCTAAACTCTATAATAGAAGCCCTTATAGAATTCGATATCGATGAATTTCTACAATTAGAAGAAATACAATCTTCTCTAAACGAAACTCCATTTAATGAAGTATCTACCGAGTTAGAAAGTAATAATACTAACCATCTAACTCAAATAATAAATGATTTGAAACAGACACCAGAACTAACAACTCGAAGTATAACTAATCCTTTTTTTGGTGGAACATGAAAAGAACAAGTTAATCAAATCTTAAAATTCTTACCCAATCCTAGACATATTCGACATAATCTCAACAAGAAAATCAAAGCTTACTATTACCTAGAACAAATAATCTCGAAGTCCAATAACTCATCCAAGATTAACGACCTTATCCAGAATGTCAAATAACAAGAAAAGCTAAAGATACTTGGAAAGGTGCTCTCAGAATATACGAAGTCCTTGAGTTGTAACCAAGAGAAATAACCTTACAATTGAAGTATATAACTGCAACACATATTATCAAGTTGCTAGATGATGAGTACTTCCAACTTCTTAAAGCGATTAGAATATAGAATTTACGAAGTAAATTTTTAAAGGGGACAGAAATGTTATAGAATGATTTATTATTATTTTATTATTATTATTAGTTATTATTATTTTATTATTATTTAGTATTAGTTATTTTATTATTGTATTATTATTATTAGTAGAAGTTGCCAGAACATTCCAGTTGATTAGTAATTGCTTAGTCACTTAGATGCTTAGTCGCTTAGTCGCTTAGCCACTTAGTCGCTTAGTTGCTTAGTCGCTTAGTAATTAGTTGCTTAGTAATCATTAATCATTAGTTGTTAGAACCTTCTGGTCGCTTAGTAATTACTTAGTTGCTTAGTTGCTTAGTCGCTTAGTCACTTAGTTGCTTAATTGCTTAGTTGCTTGGTCGCTTAGCTGCTTAGCCCACAAATATATAAATCCTGCTAAATTCCTCAAGTGCAATTAAGTAACAGACACCCCTCTTCTCTTTAATATTGTAAACATATCTTGGGATTCTTTAGGAACAGAAACCTAAGGATAGCCCTTTTTGTTATTACTTTAATAAATGGCTTTTGACTATAAACAGTATTGATACTTCTCTTCTAGGATAATTCCTACAGGCAAGGTTTATCTCCTTCTAGTAAAATAAAGTAAAGTTATTAGTATTGCATTTTCTTTCCTGAACTGCCTTAGAGAAGGGTATAGTTTCTTGACAATGTCTGACAGAAGCTATACTTCCCTTTTGTACACTGCATATACCTGTAAGGGATTCCCTGTACTGTGTCATCATTATAGTGTGAAAATTAAGAAGGCTTTCACCTATAACAATATATTTTTAAAAACAATTTTCTTTTATTGTGTTACATAGATAGAAAAATTTTTAAAATTTTTTTAATTGAATCAGACTATCTAATCTTTAAAGTTCTTATTTTTTTTAGGTTTTATAATGATCTTAGATATTAAAAAAGATTACATTTAGACATTATATATTATTGAAATTTAAAGACTACATATAGCTGTTAACTGTCTGATTATTAAGACTTTTCTTCTTCTGCTTATATTTTACAAATATTTCTAAGTCTAAAAGTCTAATAATCCTTATACAAAATAAATATTATTATGCCTGATTTACATATATTGGACAATAAAATCTAGTTAAAAGCTGGTTTTATTGTTGTATCTTATAGTGTCTAGAAGGTTATTGAATTTAAATTTCTTAAACATTTACTTATTTTTTTTATTATTTTCTTTATTGGCAGAACCAAAACATTTATTTCTTTTTATTTTAAATTTTTATTAGACAATTAAATTATTTTAATAATACTTAAAAGGGGTACAAATTTGAAATTTAGTAATTATTCTAGTATAGGTTAATAGTTTATCTTATATTACTAAACAGTACAGGTTGTATATTCGAGACTGGCTAGAATGAGCTTTCTGTCAAGAACTCATACATTATAATACCCTTGCTTGAAATACTAAAAATTTTCATTTTATTTTTCTTCAAACCATTATACATATTTTTTATTATTATAATGTTATATTTATATTTATTTTAAACTTTAGAACTTTATATTTTATTATTATTATAAAAACAAAAATGAAAAAAAAATCTAATAACAAAATAATAAAATCTAAAATCTAATATCTGACAATCTATTTCTATCACTATTATTTTCATCTCTTTTTTTTTTTATAATTTTCTCAACTTTTCTTCACAATTTTTAAATCTGGCTCTTAACTTATTTTTCTCCTTTAACAATCTCATATATCTCTGCTCCAACTCTATTTATCCTGCATTCTTAATATTACATTCAATTTACACTTCTTTAATTCCTTTTCTAAACTCTGAATCTTTCTTCTCTAGAAGATCACCAAATGAAGTAAACTATAGAAAATTATTTTTAGTTAAAAAAAAAAAAAAATTTTTTTTTTAAATATTTAATGCATATTTTCATCCTGGACTATTTTCAAGGCCTTATACAAGGCATTATTGACCCTATAATAAACTTGATGAATATTTCTTAATATATTAGTTCTTGCTATTATTATTATTATTATTGGTATTGTTGTTGTTGTTATTTTTTTTTTGAAAAAAAAAGAAAGAGATATAAAATTTTTCTTTTCTTTTATGAATAATGCTCAAATTTTTTTTTTAATAAAACAAATTTAGAAACTAATTAGAACTTGGTTTAACAAATTTGGAAAATTAATTAAAAATTAATTTAACAAATTAAAAATAATAATAATTTATAAATCTTATAATTACAAATAATAAGAACAAAAATTATTTTTAACTTTTTATAATAATTTAGAATTTGTGAAACAAATTTTTTTAAAAGAACAAAAATAAAAAAACTCTTTTTACAAATCTATTACACAAAAATTAACTAAAAAATTCATTCATCTAAAAATACTTATAACTATTTATTTTACTAAGATAACCTGTTCTAGGCTCTTAAGTAAACTTGTTCAGCTCATTATTTTATATATATTTTACAAATATTAAGTTTTAATAATTTAAATTTATTAAGAAAATTGTACTGATGACCTTTGGTCTCCAGTTTATAACATTTAATTATTTCGCAGTTTCTATTATTATAACCTGTTCTATACTTTTAATTAAAGTTGTAGTATACAGTTACTTAGTCAAAACAAGTTCTAAACAAAAATTTTTGACCCAATATTGGTCAAACTATAACTAAATTCAATATTTACTCTCTTATACAACTTTTTTTTTACTTTTTGTTCTTACCCTATTCTCTTTTTCTCTTATATGTTTTTTATATAATCATACAATCATTTTCAAATTTATATCTTATTAATTTACACCAACCTCTGTAACTAATCTATTTATAGATATTTATTTAACACAATCTATTATTACTATATTTGGTTCTTATTTATATTATACAGTAATTTGTATTACAAATTATAGTTGTGTCCAGTATCTAAGTTACAGTAGTGACCCTAATTATTCTAGCTATATTCTAGAACTACCCAATGACATTTCCACAATATAATTCTTATTTTTATCTATTATCCTTGTAAAATTAACATTTACAATCATATTTGTTATTTAGCAAAATTCTCTAAGTCCTAATTTTTTTTTTTTTCTTTCTATCTAATCTGCAAATATTGCAAAATGTCTATATTAACTCATCAAGAGCCTGATACTGCAGACCTTGATTACTTCTATTAAAACTTCTCTGACAGTTTTGGAATCACTTTTTATAAAGAAGAACAAGACAACAAGACCCATCCAATTCCTCCTAAAATCCAACCAACTTCTTGTTTAACAAAAAATTTTAGATCATATAAGATTATACATTTTTTTAAAGCTTTTTCCTCTAACCTCTGTGATTACTTGTCTTTGTAACAAATATTATACCAAATTTATCTCAACTACCAATACCAATTACATTCAAGTTACTGATTTTATTACTGCTCATATCAATAGCAACTCCAAAAAACTCAATAAAACAAGTTAAGATCTTATATCTAATATCTCTTCTTCTATTAACAAAGTTCTCCTATCTTCTACATCTAATGTACACTACTATACCTATTTCAAATACTCTGTTTGAATTAGTTGTATCAAGAGAAATGAGTATCATTATCCTATCAAAAAATATATTACTAAAAACAATGAAATCTATTACCTTATCTGTATAATTGTCTTATTTCAGCATGAAGCTAGTTCATCTCAAATCAAGAAAAATCTTACCTAAACTTTTTAAAACATCTTAATGGAATCTAACTAAACTGTTAATTCCAATATAATTTTTCTAACCAAACTTCCTCTACTATTTCTGATCTTATTGACTTCTTCTTTGCTACAACTACTCATACTAATTCTATTTCTAACCAATCTTCTATTATTAACATCTCTAATAACTCCAACTTAAATCTTAACAACTCTAGTAATACTAATCAACTTAATAGTATCTTAAACAAATCTTCTCTTTAAACTTATTCTAGTGTGATTAAACCAAAATTTAATCCTATATATGACTGGTTTACAAATTTTCTAATTATTAAAGAAATACAATCTAACAAAAAACTACAGACCATATTCTCTCTTCAACTCTTTATTTTTCTCAAAAAATTTTTTTATAATTTTTATCCTGATAAAAAAATTAAACCAGCTACCTCCATTCAACCTGCATTCAAGGCCTTATTCTATTATATTATTCATATCATGACTGGACAACGACCAGAATTCTTAACTGATCTTATTTACAGTAACAACCCCAATATTGACAAAAGTACTATATTCTATTCAACTTACTTGAATCTATTCTTAAAAACTTATTGCTTAAATTCACAACTATCCTTTTTACAAAACTCAATTATTTTGAAATCTTTAGCTTATCAGTTATCATTTCTCTATAACTGCTCATAATCATCTTCAATTTTGTTTTAATCTTACACAACTTCATCTTTTTTTATCTAATAATTATCAATTAATCGATTACCAAAAATTTGCTAAAGATTTAAAGCTTAGACCTAAAAGATTCAAAATTGAATTTTTCACTCAAACTACCAACCTCAACCAAAAATACCTTATCATTCAATCAGATATTAGATTTAACATCAAACACTTTTTTAATGTTCTAAAAACACTATTTTTTGAAAGATTCTGCATTTCTTTTTTAAAAAAACTCTCTTGATCATTTTAATTCTTGGTTTGAAACATACTATCCTTTTTACAGTCAACAATTTTTTTTTATTATTGATAAAAAAAAAGTTAAAACTTCTCTCTGAATTCAATTCCATCAATACTTTATTCTTCAACTCTTCAAGCACCTTTCTGAATCCTACATATTCCAAAAACCTAACTCATTTCATGAATAATGTGAGGAAACATCTCGTGTTGTAAATTTTTATTGTCTTATTTGTATTAACAAATCATATTAATATCTCAATAACAAAAAATTCTATGATAGCACTAAACTCTTTAATGATATACTAAGCAAATCTTACTTATTATTCCCATCTAAAGAAGATGAAACATAGATTCATTCTACTTTTAACCCTATACTATTTCACAAAAACAAAGAACATGCTGTCTTATTCAACCAACTTATTCCTACCAAAACTCTGGACAAGTTGACTAATCAAACTGAAGACTTTGTTTGTAAACAAAACAAAATTAAAACCAATCCTAAACATTGTAATTACTACTTTTACTGCTACCTTTCACTATACTACCAAACTGCAACAAAAAACTATAACATACAGTCTTTTTCCAAGAAGGAGGCAATTAACTTATTAACAAAAAACATTATTAATACTAAATTCCTTGCCCAAATCATTACCTACTTTGATGTTGTCAAAAATCAAAAATCTACTTATTTACAAATTATCAAATATTTCAATGACACTGTCTATCCTGCAGCTGAGAAATTTTTAGCAAAAAAATTCAATCTTGACTTCCAACCAGGAAGCTTTTCATAATAGTTTAGACTAATTATATGAATAATGATAATTTTTTAACTGGTAATAGGATGATTTTTTCATCTATGTTTGTGTTAACTTTAAAACATTTAAGAACAACTGTAAATGCCAATCAAAATAGGATTTGTAAATTTATTATAGTCAAGATAATTAATACGTCCATCAGAAATAGCTTTTTAAAGCCACTCTTCTGATATATTTAGAGTTGATAAATATGATTTTGTAACCGAGAGTAAATTTACATCAGTATTGGAAGATGAAATTTCCTAATCTAATATATCATCTGACTCACTATCATATGTTGCAATTTTATAGTCTCTTATTTTGGGTTCATCTTCATCAGATTCATTATAGTTAATTAGTTCAACTTTGCCATGCAATTTTTCCAATTAGTGAGAATCTTACAAATTTTTGAAGTTGATGATCTTTTTCTTGGGTCATCGTTTCATGAGGTCCGAATACGATTGTATTGTGTTTTTAATTATATTTGGTCGCACTCCATCAAAAACATTAAAATAAAATTGCAGATTATCAAAATCATGACCATAACGTTCTTGATAGTAATTATATATAGTCTTTTCCGAAGAAATCTCCTGCATAATTATCCCAAACGAATAAATATCTGACGCTTTAGTGAATAGATTTTTACTTAGAACTTAAAGTGCATCATAAAGTATGCGTGCAATCAATTTAGGTCTTGTTGCTAATGCTTTGTCGACAGATAAAAGCAATGGGGAGAGTGCTATATATGCGCTAGTTAGATTATTTTGTAATATCCTTTTATTATTCAAACCGCAATTAATAATGTCGAAAGAATGAATTAGTTGAAGGTCACGAGCTATATATAATAATAAATTTAATTTTTCATTCCATTCCCCTGCAATAGAGTAAAGATTGCGCTTTAAATTCTCTAGTACGTCTTGTATAACTAAAATATAATGGCCCGTAGTTTTATTCCATAACATTGAAGAAATGTAGGCCTCTTGTGCCCAATAATGCAGTATGCACTTAACTTTAAAGTATATCGTTATTAGTATTATCGCAGCATAAAATCTCGACGTTACATAATCTTTACCTCATTTAAAAGTATTTCATGCCTATCAACCTTGCTTGATCCAGTAAGTAGGTCTAACCTAACTTTCCTTGTTCTTACATCCGATTTATGCGAATATGTCCATTCAGCAGATTGCAAAGTTGTAACCAGATCTGTAATAATAGTTTTTATATTTTCCAGCTCACTAAATAGAATCCATGGTAACGAATTTTTAATCATTATCTCTTCCAGAAGACCATCTAATTTCACTTCCATCTTGACATTTATCATAATTTTCTCTTGCCTTTTGTAGCCACATAATAGCTTTTTTTTTTCATTTGGAGGTGTTCCAGTACCATTCCTATAACATATGCCAAGGTTATATTGTCCACTATTATTGCCGCAATTTGCAGATTTTAAATACCATTTGAATGCTTTCCTTTCATTTTTATCAACACTTATTCTAATTTTATAGCAACACCCAAGGTTATTTTGTCCACTGGAATTACCGCCTTTTGCTGATTTCAGGTACCACACAAATGCTTTCTTTTCATCTTTGGCCTTTTTTGTCCACGCGAATTGCCTTCCAAGGTAGCTTTCAAATACCATTTATACGCTTCATTTTCATCTTTGGCAATACTTTTTCCATATTATTAACACCGTCCAATGTTGTTCTTTATTTCAGGGGTCATATAATTATCAGACTTTAAATAGCATTCTAAATCCTCCTTAATTAAAGATTTCCATTCTCTATCTGATTCCATTTTAAGACCTAAATGACAATAATACATATGTTAATATATAAAAAGATTATTGAGTAAATATTTGGAAATAATTGATTATCAAAGCGAAAGGGTTGTTTACAATTTACTTATACGTACCATCAGAGCACAAAATTCTATTGTAAAATGCCGAAGGTTCCGTTTAATTAAAAGTTGTTTTAAAGTGGTCAGAAATTTTATAATATAAATATACTGTATATTTTCATAAGCGAAGCTATGAAGTTGAGACATGCAGAGATAATTCTATCGATAATGTATTATTAGTTAGTATTATGGGGGTATGATAATTCGGCATTATACATATATACATTGTGAACAGGAGGAACCGTCGATGTTACACTACTGATTCTTCACCTGGTGTGCAACATATAAAAAAATCATTTTACAATACCAGATCATTCCGCTAGTACATGTTATGATTATAATCCCACACCATTTTTATTATAATAAAATGGTGTGGGATTATAATCATAACATGTACTAGCGGAATTATCTGGTATTGTAAAATGGTTTTTTTATATGTTGCACACCAGGTGAAGAATCAGTAGTGTAACATCGACGGTTCCCCCTGTTTACATTGTGCCGATTAATTTTTTTGAAAACTAATTGACGAATTAATTACGTGATTCTCCTTTAATGGTTACACTGCAGAATAATTTAGTTATATGTATCGCTCAATTCGCGTATAAAATATATCTCTGTTTTTAAATTTTGGTTCATTGTTTTCTAAATAATCTTATTAAACGTGTCCGAAGCAGTAAAAGAGAAAATATGATATTTCGAACTTGTTTTTTATTCGGAATGGTCACTCAACCACTTTTGCTCGTGGGTCCAAGAAGATTATGCTACCACAAAAAAAGTTAATGCCCGTAAATTTTTTCAACAACATTGTAAATGTCATCAGCAGTGACTCAGAGGCTTTACAAGAAGTTCAAGAGGGTGCAAAAAAATTTTTAAAAGAGAAAAAAAGTAAGTATAGTTTGCCATACTATAGTAAGTTATAACTATGCCCCTAGTTGGGATGTGAGGATTGCATGATTACCGGCGTGTCGTCACATACTGTATTCGTACAGGAGTGCTCCGTACACAAGTTTATTTTGTTAAAAGGTCTACTGATTCTGGGGGAGGGATCAGTTACGTCTTCCTTTAATGGCATAACAAAATGAGCCTAGGTTCATACATCTTCCATCCAAATATTTTATTTTACTTCTGAGAAATGTTTTTCTCATTTGTTGCTTTTTGTAGTATTATATCAAAGAAGCAGTTTTCGGATGGAAAGAACCAAGGAATAAGCGTATTTTGGGTGACGCGACCAACCTGATACCTGTACCTGTAGCAGAAGAAAAACGTAAAAACTATGACGCAAATATTATAGACATTTCTTCGAAAAGAATAAAAGTACCAATTAATAATGTAACCACCTTTGAAGCTAGTTCCAATATGCAGTATCTATTACCACGTAAGAAAAAATTATACATATTGTATATGGTTTTTTTGTCCTTTATTATTTACATACAGTATTTTTAAGTTCTCTGTCAAGAAAACGCGCTTGCTTGTATACCACCGATCCTCAAATATTCACCGTTTGCTTGTGAATCACAATGCACAATCATTTGTTATTTAGTGAAGCAAATGTTTGTGAAGCCGTGGACACCAATATTTATTCAATCTTAAATGAACTAATGGGAATGAATTATGATTTTTCAAGCCGGAAACCTTATGTCAGTGAGCCTGACTTTACATGCTATCATAATGATGACTTGATTATGGTAGTAGAAGTTAAGAGAAGATATATTTTGAAGAAGACAAACGAACGAACATTATCAGAATTTTACACAACGATCAAATATATGGCTACATGGTAAAAAATCAGCTTCAGTATGGCATAATTACCATATATGATTTTTACTGGTTTTTATACCGTCAGAAAGAAAGCTTAGAGGTGCTTTATACTTCAGAAACGCTTCCATTACAGTCAAAAGCACCTTCGGTATTAAAAGCATATAATGTTTATAATATTTGTTTAAAGTGAGAAGAAATTGATGTATTTTGAAAAGAAGAGAATTAACACGTTTCAGAGAGAAGAGGATTAACACGTTTCAAAGAGAAGAGGATTAACACGTGCATACTTCGCATTACAAGCAAAAAATAATATATAAAAATAGTATTTCTTTTTATTTGTTCATCCAAATTTATTCGAATTTGGTCTGTTTACAAATCTCTTAATTAAAAAGCATATATTACTAATAAAATTAGAGTCAAGTATAGATAGCCTCTTCATTTTAACCCGAAAAAGGTTTAAGCATTTTTGGTTGTACATACATGAATATAAAAAATAGTGTGACCTTAGGTCACAATATCATGTGACTTGTAGCGCAATAATCGAAACATAAAAATTGGGACCATGTTACTTATTTAAAAATGCGGAATTTATTTCAACACATGTTGCTAACAGATAAATATCTTTGTTACGTGGATAAATTATGAAGAATTATGTATAAAAATAACTTTTATTTACACATTCACATCGCTTATTCGCTACTTTTTTGCAGATGTGAATGGTGATTGCATTCGTCGCAAACCTTACATCTGTACTTCCAACCTCTATAGATATGCCATTTTTCAAAGTAATTTAATCTTTACGTATGAGTATTCGGATTTTTTTTTCATTGTTATAGAAAAATATATATATAAAAAATAACGACAAACCTTGTAAGATCTACATATGGATAATTTATTTCGATACATATTGCAAATAAATTATGCTTATAAGGCAATACAGATAAAATATGTATGTACGTAGAATTCATACCACACCATATATTTCAAAGGTACTAACACATCCGTGCCAAAACTTTATTATTTAGAAAACTGAACACGCATGTCCTAACTTGTTACGTACAGATTACGAACGTGCAATAACGTATAATTTATATTAATATCCATTTTATTATGCGACAAACCCCAAAACATAGTAATGTAAAAACGTTAGTTGGAATTTTGACATTGTTGGGATCTTGGTAATGTCGAGATTTTGGCATTGCCGGGATTTTGGGTGTCGGGATCTATGTATGTAGTGTCGGGATTTTGATTTTATGTAAGTAGGTAGTGTTGGGATTTTGATTTTATGTAAGTAGTGTCGGGATTTTGATTTTATGTAAGTAGTGTCGGGATTTTGATTTTATGTAAGTAGTGTCGGGATTTTGGTGTCTGGATTTTGGGTGTCTGAATTTCGGGTGTCAGGATTCTGGGGTAAGACCATTTGGATCTCAAGCAGAGTCACAGCACTAGTTGATCAGATTTGGTTATGTAGTTATCACGATATCACTAGTGCTATTTAGATGCTATGTACTAAAATTCAGTGGCTCTGATCTCGATAAATTAAAATTACGAAGCTAATTAAAGTTACAACACAATGGGATCGTACGATACAATGAATCATACGATTTTTTTATACCCGTAACCAGTCATATCGATATGTCGTAAAATGATTCTACCACATCACTATCAACAACAGTTAAATAAATAAATATTCATAAATATTGGTTGATCCAAGTTATTCGACAGATATGTAGCACTGCCTATAGTATTGGGACCTTATTCAAAACTTATATTTTCCAAATTGATTATGTAATACCCACGAGTACGTACTCTGTAGTGATGGACTGGTTCGTTCTAGTCGATTCGATTAATTTCAGCATGATCGACACATAGAAACTATTGTTGTATCATGTGTAATACCTATTCTACAGATTGTTAATACTGTCAAACCAACAAGGGGCGACCATTCAATTTGTAGATTATTCCGATATAGTTACACAATTGATAAATAATATTTTTATACGTTTTACACTACTTTTAAAAGCTCGGGTAGCTTAACATTCTATGAACGAGAGTAAATTTAACGGATGAATTAATACTTTCGTTTCTCCTTATAACATGTTTTTTGAACATGTTTGATGTACGTATTTGGTTTGCACTCAAATTTATGTGAATACTGCTCTTATCAACCAATAAACTTTAGCAAGAAATGGTAAAAAGGGGTTGGATATAAAGTAGACTTTTATACACAATCCATATATTTACGTAATTGTTTGATATAAATTTATGTATTTTGTGTAGTATTACCGAAGGTCGTAGAATGCAATAAATATTCGTGATGTTGCTCTGGTTATATCGACACAATATCACCTAATCGCGAATTTTTGAAGGTTGATTTTATCATATGATTAACAAGAGGAACCGTTAATGTTACACATATATTAAAACTGGTGAGGGATTATATCTATCACATAGACTATAGAGTTGAGTTCAACATAAATAATTCTATTTTAATTGATCACAACGTGTGTCCTACCTACGAATCACTGGTGGGTTGGGTTAGGTAACACATGTGACCTCGTGTTACACCTAATTCCCCAAATTTATTGGTTACTTATGCTACGTAGCAAACTTTTGTAAATCCAAGTTGATCCAAATTGTCATAAGATTAATTTTACGCTCTAACCAAAATTCCGTCTATAATTGTAATTCATTTTTCATTAAAAATATATTTAATTCAGGTTTAGTGAATGCAGATTTCCTAAAAGTGACTAAAGTTTTTTCAATACATTATATTTTTGAAAATGCTTTAGAATCCGACTTAAAGAAAATCTGGTTTTTCAAACTGATAATTATTTTCCAGAAAAGTTGCTTTAACTAGAGATGTTAGATTAATCACTGGATTTTAAATCATTATATATCAATTTGAATCAATTATTCTAAAATCAAAAACTTTAATCGCATTTGTTTCAGGAATTATGAAAGCAACTGTAATTGGTCCATTCATTCCTAAAACCATTCCTACGATAAGAATTTTGTACGAAATCTTATGGAATTATTACGTAGTAGCCAAATGTTTATCTATGGAATTATTAGTAGTCAAAATGTTTATCATTATAATTATGTATGATGTAAATGTTCATTGTAAAAAAATTTTTTTTTTCTTTTTGTGAAGCTAATTTAATACAATGAAATGACTATAGTAATTTTCTACGTAATTATCCAAATTGCAAATTTCTTTTTGAAACTAATTGAATTGCCCTTGCAGATTCATCATCTAATCTAGTCATTTTGGATGAATTAATAAGACCGGCTACAGAGAATGTTTGCTCTGAAACCAAATAGTCCCTTACAATTAAAGTAAGTATTCTTTCTGCACTTGTCATTATACTAACGAGTTCAAATTATTTTCTCAATGTTACTACCGCTATATGTACCTCCACCCTACTTTTTTCAATCTCATATTGACGGAAATAATTTAAGAGATTGAAAAAGTATGGTAAATAGTGCTGTGCTTATTTTCTACATTTTACGGTATCTGCTGGCAATGTAGAAGAATAAAATGAATCATTAAAGATGAGGTAGACGGAATAAAAGAAGTAGGATAAAAGATTTAAGTGGAAGAAATAGAATAGGCAAGAGTAGAAAAGATGGAAAAATAGAAGAGATGTCAGAGAAAGAAACTGTGCTGTTATTTCGTAATGATTATCATTATAGGACTATTATTTGCGACTGTTATGGTCCGGGGTCGAAATCATTCGGCCCTCGGTCGTTACCGCCCGGCATCAGTCTTTACGAAGACCGATCCATCACTATATATTTGGATGAAAAAATTGCAAACTAATATCGATATGGAATATCAGGAATTAGGCTGATAGTACGGTACCCGGTTCTTAATCATGGGCATAGCGATAGGCAGTGCTAAACGGTAATAGATAAGTGTAATTTACCGTTACATTACGATTAACATTAGAATTAATGCTGATTGTTCTGATTATTTATTTTAAAAACAAGAACAAATCTTGTAAACCTCTTGAGGCCAATATCTGGGTAAATGCATGAAAACGTGACCTATATATATGACTTGTATAAATATATCCTTCACAACAATTGATTTACAATTGATTACACTTGATTCATTGTAGGCATTGAAAGTTCACTCGAAGTCAAATTAACAGTATCATAACCGGACCTTCTATTATTATAAAATCCCACTAGGAAGCCAGCCTGTCTTCTATTGGTTATTTAGGTTGTTTGCATATACATAGTATGAAACTTTTTATGTAACAAAATGGGTCTTGTCTTCCTGATAAACTAACATGGTCTTATTTATAATACGTAAAAATTCCTTAAAGGTGTATAAGAACAGAATCGTCTACGTATATAAACTATAATAGCTTACCATCACAATAAACAACAGAATCGTCTATACAAACTATAATAGCTTACCATCACAATAAACCGAGTTAATCATTTCTCCCTAAAGACCATCTACTTTGTTCAGACAAAAAAAGATATCACTAAATTTGCATAAACGGGGTCGTGCCTAGCCAAAATTAGGTATATACGTACGTAATCGTCGCTTAAATTTTAATCTAAGTATAGAGTAGATTCACAAAGTTTCAAGATATATGAAAAGGAAATAATTGTTTTTTTTTTCGTTTATTCAAATTACTCATTCAAGAATTATTTACATTCAAGAATTATTTAATAAATTTGATACAAATTACTGATATTGGTTAAATTATTATTCATTGCATTGCCACTCTCTAATTAAATAAAGACGTCATTTTTTTAAAAATAAACAGCAGTTGGGCAAGACTATAATTAAAAGGTTTCCTAACCCAAAATCTATTTTTTTTGTTAAGACGAAAAGGGAAGTTTCTGTTACACCTGATCCTGAGCCCTGATTGGTCGATCAGGAGGTAGCAAATGCATGTTCGTAATCTTTACCTTATTTTGAATATCTGATATTTGATATGTGAAAGTTTAATACTTTGAAGTCGGTCTTTTTTTGTCTTGAAAATTAAGCATCTAAATAAAAAGTGATAAAACTATAACAATAATAAATAGTGAAGAAATTAGAAATCTATGAAAGGTTAGGACTCAACTCCTTTTGATATTTATGGAAATAGCTTACTAATTATAGCTCAGTTCTTCCATTTTGTTCTTTTCAAAATTTTGTCTGGTTTAAACTTTCATGAAGGTTTCACGAGGTTTTGCCCTTCCTCATTTCCGATTTTAAGTTTCGTCTTTCGCCAGAGGGATTTGGGCTTTAGTCAGCGTTTCGTCTTTCGTTCTTCACCACTTTTAAGTCCCGTCTTTCGTTCTTCACCACTTTTAGGTCCCGTCTTTCGTCACTACATAGAAAATGTTTCGTCTAACAACTATAGTATTAGATCCTTACCCGGGATTTTCAATGGTTCAAATGAAAAACCTAATTTGGTCCATCAATCACTTGTTCGACCATCAATATTACCATATTTCGAAAAGATTTCATCAAATGCTTTTAATAATTCTGTTCGTCTGAAATCTGTATACAAATACAAGATGAAAACTCATTCCGGTACCAAAAAAAGGTAAATTGGGTCATCTATGGTAATAAATAATATTTACAGTGGTAAATTTTATAAATTTTACTAATATCGTTCTGAAATAGGTGGAGAGTTACCGGTCGTGGAAAATTCAAACGTGCTAGAGCGGGCAAAGCACATCTTAATACAGGGGTTTCACGAGCACGTTTGGTTCGTCTGGGGAAAGCTGCTTATTCTCATAAAACACAAAGAAATGAGTTAAAAAAACTTTTACCTTATGATTTTTAACAATCTTTGTTCATTTTTCTTTTCTTTACAAACAATTACTTGATTATTGTGGTAATCTTTACATTTAGTACAGTAGTAGCATTTAGTAGTTTAGTACGTATGTACGCATACCACATTGTAACACTTGTCCCACATGTATTTCGGTACTATTAATACTTTTGACTAGCCATATTTGGAAATCAAACAATTTATTAAATATTTTAAATGATCCTCTCGTTTGGTCAATATATTTCTGTAACTATTAAACCACTAACCGTTTGATAATTGCAACGGTACTTCTTTCTTCTATTATATAAATATTATTGTTTATTTTATTTTATTTTATTTTTATTTTTATTGCCAAGAAATTGTATCTCTTGCTTCTGTGACTTGTTTGACTTGTTTCTTTCTGCCTCATTTTTGCCTGGAACAAGTTGCAAGTACCATAACTTCTCTACATTGGTTTTTTTTTTTTCTTCTTTTTTTTTCCCTTTTTTTTTTTTATTATTATTATTAGCATAAAGCCTCTGCGAGGTTTTCATTCCTTTTAAAAAATAAATACTTTTTTAACATGAGTGCGACAGTAGTAAAGATAAGCAAAAAACTGGTATGTCGGAATTCTTGTTTCTCTTTATACTATATGAAAGGTGTATATATAACAATTACATAAACCCAAAAATCATATAGTGGACTCGATTAATGGAATCTCGATGGACCATTCTTTATATAAGTTCTGCTCTGGTCCAAATGATAGTAGCCATTATAATAGAAGCTATCATTCTACGGATAAACGAAGATGGTGCTAAAGCTTTAAGCAGTCTTAGCAATAAATATAAAGAAACTTATCCAACTCCTCCTCCCCAGCCCCAGTTTGCTTACATGAATTATACTTATTCAAATTATGGAAATCAATACGTGTCGATTATAGATGGAAACATTTGGTTCATGGTGTTTGAAGCTTTCCTTACTGTTTTATGCTTCTCTGCGGTAATCTAATTTCTCTATTTTTATTATATTTTTTTTTAAAAAAAAAAAATTTGAAAAAAACTTGATTTATTATTTTATTTCCTTGTTTTAGATATATTTTCAAGTAAGATTCCGTCATTCTATTGTTTAATTATTGTGTTTATTTCTAGATTATCATCCCTTATAATGACTAATTTTTATTTTACCTTTCGTTATAGAATACTATAGAGATAATATCGATAGGTCTTATAAATATTTGCTTACTATTGTTTGCAGGTATACAAACCTATCAGAGTTTTAAATGGATAAATCGTATCAACCTTCAAATTGAACTTGATTTCCCTGACCTTAATTCTACTGATTTGGCTTTTACTAAATTGCCAATGACTGTACTATATGCTGAATATGTTCAACTTGTTATCTTGATTTTGTTCGTTGCTGCTGCAATATTCCTTGGTTATAAATTATATGGTGAATTTGGTTGGAATATTTATAAAAAGATTGGTGCTGATATTCATACTCAATGTAAGTCATATTTTTTAATTATATTTTATTTCTTGATTATTTTTACTATTTTAACTTTAATTTCATTAATTTATTTGTAATTTAGCTAGGTACAGGACATATCTTAGTACGTTTAAAATTACCAACTACTATTCCGAATTTTGGGATTTATCATTCATACAAACCAACTTTGAACTCATGATTTCCATCTAACTTTTAATAATTAGTATTCATTTTGTTAATGAAAGTGGATATATTTCTCTTGATGGGTTTCCAAATTCTTAATTTGGTATTCTTATTCGCCGATGCTGCTCACAATACGCATACAATAATCATTCAAAGCGTTTTTATCGTTATTGTTATACCAACGTTAGGATTGGGATTGTGGGGTGTATGTTTTTCTTTCTTTTTTTTTTTTTTTTATCTTTACACTGGAGTTTGGAACCGGTTTTATTTTTCATATGTTAAATCCGGGTTTAATCGGTTTTAACTGGTTTTAATTGGTTTTAACATATGAAAAATAAAACCGATTCCAAACTTTAACTTACACATCCAAAATTCTTACTGGTTTTTTTTTTAAAAAAAAAAATAGGTGCGAACTGAAAATAAGACTGCGATGATCATTTTTGCACTTTTTTCCTTGGCCACAATAGCTAATTTCCTATACATATTGGCAACATTTATCATTCAACGTGATGAAAGTTTGTTGACATTCTTGGTAATTTACATTAAATATTATTTTTTTATTATTATTATAATTATTATTATAAAGATTTCTAAATCTTTTTTTTTTTTCCTTTAACTAGGATATCCTTGGTATCACCTTGATCATAACGACACTGTTTGTTTCATATTCGGCATTTAATAACTTTGGTATGCAAAATTCGTTTTATAATTTCTTTTATTTTTATTTAAGTTTTTTGTTTTACTTATCATTATTATTATTATTATTGTCTATTCACAGGCGCTGGATTGAAACAACATTGTTAGTGTTACAAAAAACTATTGTTGCTTTTTATCGTATTGATCTATTATAGACTAAATTATTCACCTTACTTTTTTCTTTTTTTTTTTTATTAGTCCAAAGAAAGCATTATGAAGGAATCGGCCTAGAAGATAACCGATTTGCTATTGATGATTAAAATAAAGCTATTTTTTGTGATCTACTAGTCGATATTAATAGGAAAATTACACTACATAGTTTAATATTTGGGAAAGTGGATACTGAATTATAGCAATTATGATCATTCGAATCTATTCGATTGTATAATAATATGATTGTTTCTCTTCAAAGTAAATGTATCTTTATTTTCTTTTTTTTTTTTTAAAAAAAAAAAAAAAAAAAAAAAAAAGTCTGTGGTTTCTGATTTCATTCAATAAGAACTTTTTTTATTGGCCTTTATTCAAATTTTGGTTTCTGAATCTTTATTCATTATTTCTTTTGACTCCTATACTTTAATTTTTCTAATTCTTTTTATTTATTGTCATTATTATTTATTTAATAAAATGTTCAAGAATTACTTTGTATACAAATCATTCTTGGGAATTATGATGTAATCTAATCGGATAACGTAGATATACCTTTCATAAGCATATAATATAACATTCTCTTATCTCGTGGTGGGCTCAACTGTTTTTTATTATAGTACTTATTCGAATGATCAAACACGGTATGAAATAGTTACATAGACGACTATTTTTCTTCACCTTTATCTTTTTGTCTAGGTCGTAAGGTAACAATTTTTATATCATGATATCAAAGAGTCTAAAAGAAAATGTATTATATTTTGATTACTTTTTTAGATCTACAAGTCGTCTTAATTCCCACCTTAATTCTAGGCATAAGTCCTTAATAGACTTATCTATGATTTCCATCGTAGATGAAGCCAACGAATAATATCATAAAATTCAAGGATGGTGTAATAGAAATATTGAACGAAGATACTTGTTAAATAGATCTGAATTGGGTAATTTTAGTACATCTCAGTGGATTATATAGTAGTCAATATCCAATACACTATTATAATATATACACATACCTTTATAATAAATTACCGAACTGATAATTTTCTTTATTAATAAAGTGTATTATAAAAACGAAAATTTAATATTTAAAGAATTTTCTTTTTTATTATTAAGTAATATTTAAAGAGTTTTTTTCTTTATTATTAAAACTATATTCAGGAAAGTTTTTTTTTTTTTATTGGCGTGGAATTGAGATCACATATCAAAAAAAAAAAATCTTTGTTCAATTTTTAAATTATTAATTACTAAATGAGTGATATTTAAAATTTCCAATAGAGCAATGAAACCAAAATATTAACTTTTGTTATTATAGCTTGATTCAAAAAAAATCATAACTGTTTAAACTACCGTATATTGTCAGAGGTTAAGTGGATTAAAACACACATACCAACAAACGAGGATAATGCAATGAATTGTCCCTTGAAATTCGTCGAAGTCGCGTAACATTACTCGAAAGTTAAGGTGAGGTGGATTCGATTCTCGAGTGAAGAGATTTTATTAATTAATTGTGTAAGGCTCGAGTGGTACCTTTTACAAGAGAAAACTCAACCGTATTTATAAGATAGATTACAAGAAAGAGAAAATAACAGCTTTTCTAAAACAATTTACTATCGCATGAACCAATTCTAAGCTGGTTTTCCCTTTTTTGATTCCCCCCCACGACATTCGTGCCTTTAGCATTTTTCAAGGGTGAAGAACAAAAGACTTGTGCCATTCTTCTATCGTCGAATCTCCACCTCGAACGAATGGGTTAGCCTCAATTGACCTTTCCCTTATTTGGTTTGGTGGTGATTCTTCACGTTTGGGGCTGGATCGTCGTTCGCATTACCGATTCGGTTTAGGGCCATTACGACGATCGTTTTGCACTTGTGACACTATACAGACAACCCAGGTACTGTACGTTACACTCCACCAATTAAAAACCTATATTATACCCGGATAATCAAAGAATATAGTAACTGGTGAATTTTCTGTTGGTATTGTATAACTTATATAGATAAAATCACCTAAAAAAAAATCAATTGCTCGATTAGACTGATCTTGAACTTTCGATCGATCACATGCAGGATTAATTATTCTAAGGTGCCTTTTATAGGTATTCTTATGTCAAGAAAATCCCCGAACTACCAGTCAAAAAAATATGGATCATAATATCTCAAAAAAATTCCCTATATATTTAACATTAAAAATTGTATCCTATAAGTAAAAATTTCATTCTGAAAACTTTTACTTAGAAATCGGAAGTTAGTTATCATAATAAATTTTTGTGTTATTTACGTTCTTCTTTTTTTTTTTTTACAATTTCTTATGTTTGTCGCGTTTGTTTTGTTACACGAGATCCTGAGATTTTATTGGATCCGGATAGGTTGAAAGTGATCTTGAAGAAAACTAACAGTACAAACGTTTTTTTTTTAACATTAAGAATATATATGTGATATATATAGAGATTAATGAATCTTATCATAACGAGCTTTAGGTATAATAAATCAAATACTATATTAGTTCGGTATAAAAGGTGTGATAGACATTTAAAAAATACATATATTGACCTATTTTTTTTTCTTAAAGTGAGAAGCGATAGAGAATAATTAAGTTTACGAATATTATGTAATTTAATTGGTTGATTATCATGCTTCACAATTAGCCAATAATAACGATCAATCACGAGAAAGTTATCCTATATCTGTATTAAAATTTTAATATTAAAAAAGGTAAAACTATTTGTGAATAAAATAAAATAAAAAATTTAATCTAAGCACCACTCATTTGCTAACACGAACCTAGTATACCCCTAAAAAAAAAAGTTATGAAACTAAGTTTAAATTTAAAATGTAGCTTAACGTATTAATTAATAATCAATTTTAATCAATACAATCTGGTTTTTTTTAATACAATATCGAGCAAAACACTCAACTATTACAAAAATTGAGAAATCTGAAAAGTTTTGGTCATCTTGATAAGTGCTTACAACGGATGAAAATAAGCCAAACCGATAAGAGAAAGAAAATGGTAAAATGAATACCAGTAGATAGACGATGAGATATTGCTTAGATGATGTATGTACATATGAGTGTTATTTAAATAATTTTAAATAATGTATAATATATTATACAGGTAAATGCTTTCAAGCTGTCTAAACTTTTTCAGCAATTAAGAAATGACTGAAAAATATCGAACCAAATTTTAAATCAATCAACAAATGGTTAATAATTTAAAAAACTTGAAAAATGAAAAAAATTCTGAATAAAACAATGCATATTTTGTTTGGAATAATATTGTCAAGGTTGATATTTTTGTATTCTATTTCTGTATTGAGAATCTTGTCTGCTCTACGTAGTCCATTGCTTTAATGCTTTATTAGGTATTTAACATTTTAACATAATAGTATGTACTGTATGAAATTTGCAAATTACTTAGAAAACAATATTATTATTTGTAAGAAAAAAATGTCATTTATCAACCATTTATCAATCCTAAATATTATGTAATTTTTTTTTACAAGCACAAATTATATGATAGTGACAAATAATTATAGAATAGTCATTACGATTATTAAATACTGTATACAGTCAACTCTCTCTATTCCGAATGGTCCGTTATTATAAGTAAAAATATCAAAAAGGTCAGTTTTCAAAGAGTTACTATGTTGCTAATCCGAACTTTTTAATAAAATTTACAAATATTCTGAAGCTTTGTGTTCGGTTTTTAGAGTTTATTAAGGGTTCGGATTATCCAGGTTCTGATTTGGAAGAGTTGACTGTATTTACAAATACAAGTGACTCTTGATAAAAGAAACTTTTGATATAAGATTTTGTAAATCCTAATTAAGAATTTATAATAAAAAAACCTTCGATATAAGAAAATATCGATGTAAGATTTTGACTGGACCAGGCAATTAAGAGTCACTTGTATTAATTATTTAATCTAAAGAATTGATATTAATGCAGCAAAAGCTGTTACGGCATAAGCCAGATTAGTTTCTAATGTGTTTTTAATTAGTATATATGTTGCATCTGAAGTAACGATTTCGCCCTGGCTAAAATTATAACTTAATGCATGCATGTAGGTCTAATTTTAAGGCTTAATTTTGCCAGGCGTTACTTTAGATAAATCGTTACTTTAGATGTAACGTATATATAACCAAATTTAACCAAAATTGACATCCGAAGTCTAGTTTATTTTCAGTGTAATTTGCCGAAGCAAAAGAATTATAGATAAGAAATTTAAAACGTCATATGCTGTGATTTATTTAAAAAAACCTCGATTCTTAATAATAGCTGCTCGATATGTGAGTATCAAGGCAGCTTTTGTCTCGAATCACATACGACGATCGAACATGTGATAGGCCCAATTACGATCACATGTTCGATCGATTAGCGATTATCGAGTGTCAATTAATTGAACGAAAGTATGTGGTAATTTGAGTATTTAGTAATTAGATCATTGATTAGAGTTTGATCTATGAGGTTAGTTGTAGTAAGAATGAGGTAATTGAGTAAGTATGAGGTAATTGAGTTAGTATGAGGTAATTTGGGTATTATGAGGTAATTAGAAAGTAGTATATTAGTTAAGCTTGTGAGAATTAGAATTAGTAACTTTGTTTTTTCTGCAAACCTGACTTTCGTTCTGGTTAATTCGAGTACCAGTAAATTTATTATTTGTTCATTAAAAAGATGATAAATAATTTAGAAAAGAGTAAAGATACAGTTGTTGAGGAGAATATTATGGTATAGTCGAATAATAATAGTGAACCATCATGTGGCCAAGTCAATTTCGAAGCAAATTTTGACTGTTTATCTCTTGAAATGTTAAAGATTTGTGTCAAGGGATGGGTGTTTTGAACATAAGTTTGAAGCAGGATTTAGTAAGTATATTGGTTAGTGAGTGCAAAGATAAGGAGGAGTCATGTGGCAGTTTGTTTGATAAAGACAAGGTTGTAAATTTGGAAGATACGAATATGGATGAGGCTGGTTCCTGTTTGTGTAATAGTGGTCTTTTCTCAGGAGTTGGGTCTAGTAATGAAAAGCATGAAACAAATAGTTTGGAAACTGGTGCACAAGGCCTGTATAAGTTTTGGCATGTCTCTGTGGAGAGAGAGAAGGGCTTAGTAGATTAGGATACTGATAAGATGGGGTTATAGAGGAAGTGAAATTTGTTGAAGGTTAGAAATCAGTAGAAGTTCAACAAATAGTGTAAGGTGGGAATGTTGATGGACAAAGCCTTGAGTATGGATGAGATAAATTATTTACTTTTAGCAAGACAGGTTGTGCTAGAGAGAGCTTATGTGGTTAGAGTGACGAATAAGGATGATTGGGGTGTTGTTGCAAAAATAATATTTAATGATTCGGTTGACTCTATGTTACAAATCTTTGAAGAAAAAAGAAAGAAAGTCAGATTAGCAATTCAGATATTTTCTAAAAATAAGAAATCAAAAGTTTCATATGACAAGAATCAAAAGTTTGAGGAACAAGTAAGCAATATGCAAGAGTTTTTTCTAAGTATACAACAGAATCATTCTGTGGCACCTGTATTTATTCAAGCTTATCTATCATTTTTACTGATCTGGCAATAGGTATCCAACTAACAAGTGTTGATACCAACAGCTCCAGCTGTGGGTATCAGTGGTTTGAATCCTTTTTTTGCAAGACATCAATCAGAACAAGGTGTTTTTTTACAGAATATATTTCTGAAATAGTCTAACAGGTTTTCATCAGCAATAGCAGGTAGGAGTTTAGGTGTAGAAAGGAAAATAGATGTAAGAAAAGACATTGTGTGTTATTTGTATAAAGAGAAAGAACATTATGCTAATAAGTATGGTTCACAGAAGCATTTGAGTGTGCTTTTTTAAGATAATATTGTAAAGCAGAAAAGAAGTTAACAATGCTTAAAAGAAGAGTTTTAGCAGTGACAGGAGAGGGTACTATGTTAGATTGCAAAGAGCAACATGTGACAGGAAGACTTCATTCAAAGGGGGCAATCAAGTATTGGAAAGAAATTATAAAGTTAGCTTCTTTGGTAATAGATTGGTTAGAGTGATAAATTCTGCTGTTTCCAAGAGGATTATGAGTCTTGTAGTACAGAAGATGTCAAAACAACAGGTATTTTCATTAAAAGAAAATAAATAGGTGAAGAAGGAGTTGGAAAGATTAAAAAAGTCAGAGGCAATAGAATTGGTTATGCAGAGAAATTCAAGATCAGAGGTTTTTTTTGAAAATAAGTTCCATGTTTATGATACCCAAGCAAGGATTAAAAAGGTTTTACTTGGTGATAAATCTAAGAAGGTTGAACAGAATATTATTCAAAAAGACATTCAAGTTCAAAAGCTTGAAGATATTGTTGAGAACAGTGAAAAAAAATTAGTAGATAATAACATTCGATCTGAAGAATAGTTATCATTATATTTTGATAGATGATCTGATATAATGTTTTTTGAGGTTTTGTGTGAATAAAATGTAATTTTATTTCAAGGTCTTATCTTTTAGATTGAGTCATTTGTTATGAATTTTTTCAAAGATTATGAAAGCATGATTGGAAGTTGGAGAGCAAGAAGAATTTTCTGTGACAACTATCTAGATGATATATGGGTAGTTTATTTGTTAAGAAAAGTTCTTCTAAAGCAATGGCAGTTGATCATAGAGAGGGATTTGAAGAGTTGTGGTTGAAGTCAAGCAAAAGAAAAGGGAGATTAAGATCCAATACAGAAGTCAAAGTATTGTGATCTGATAATAGATACAATAGAAGGGTTAGTAATTGTATTAGAGACAAAAATCACCTCTATAGTTTTGTAGTTGGAAACATTATTGAGGAGTTCAATGATATCAGTACAAAAACTAATATTAGAGACAAAAAGAATTCAGAGTTTGGTAAGAGCTTTTTTTCTTATTTAGATCAAATATCTCAAATTTTATTAGTTGATAGATGCAAGAAGTTGTTGTTGAGACAATTGGGACACAGAGATAACATTGTCTTCACAGGTGATTGAGGATATTTAGTGGCTAGTAAAGACTCTAAAGGTTTGAAATAGGTATTCAAGATGGTAGTTCTCAAGGATAAAGATTGTATTTATGAATGCATCAATAGTAGATTGGTGTGGAGTTTATCAGGAAGCAGTTATAGCAGAGAATTGGTCAGAAGATTAATATTGAATGTAATTGTATAGCTCAAGTTAATTACAGTTCTTCAAATATTGGAAGCATTTAGTATCCAGTTAAAAGAGTCATGGGTTATATTGGTGATAGATAACAAGTAGTATTAAGAACAATAGTAAATAGAGGACTTTCATGATAATAAAAGGAGATTATAAGAGAAATTTGAAAGTTGTGTATAGAGTTGAATATAAAAATCTACATGTGAGATAGGTTGCAAGCAAGAAGAACATGGCAGACAGTCTTTCATGGATAGTAGATTTTGGGAATTAGGAGGTAAAGAAGAAGTTAGTAGATTAGTTGCAGAAATGATAAAGAGTTTTCGATATTAACAGGTTTGTGAGTTACATAAATTCAAAGATAAAGAGATTTAATAACTTGCATCTTTGCCTTAGAATATAAGCAATAGATTGCTTTATGCAGGATTAAAAGAGTTATATAAATTATATATGCCTATCATTTGGATTAATACATCATTATCTGATTTATGTAAGAGAGTGTAGAGCAGTAATAGTAATTATTATTTCAGTTTGGGTTGCTGTGTCATGGTGGCCAATAGTTATACAAACAAAAAGAGAGAAAATAAACTTATCATCATCATTAGAAATTATTCAATTTGGCTTATCAGAACATATAAAGTCATGCAACAATAAGCATTAGAGACTGAGAGTAATTCAGATGGATTGGTCAAGCAATTGTTAACACATATAGAGGGTTTAGTGAAGAATTCAATTAGTAAAATATATAGAAGAAGCTTGAATAGAACATGAAAATTGTTTTGTAGATTCATAGAACAGGTAAAACATAAGACATATCTTGTAATAGATATGATGTTAGTATCATTCTTGAACTGGTTGGAGATGTCAGAACATAGTACAGATATGCAAGTATGCTTGATAATGATTGTTAGGATTCATAAGTAGAGGAGTTGCATGATCTTATAAAGACTAGTAAAGTACAAATATTTATAAATAGAATTAAGAGAACTATGTTGAAAGAGGTTGAAATAAAATAGCTAAGAGATCTTTTGTTAGTAGATATTGTTAAAATGTATTTGAATTTTTCTTCTAATAGTATTAGTTTTGAGATGTAAATACAAGATTTGGTTTTAGTAGCTTTGGGTTTGAGAATAATAAAATGGCCAAGTGAACTTTGTAAATTAAAAAAAAAGATAGAGTTTAAGAATAGTTTGTTGTAGGTTAAGATTAATAAGTTAAAAACCAACTAACTAACAAAAAAAAAATTTGTGCCAATTGAGATATCTAATAGTAAGTATTGCTCAGCTAAGAGAATAGTAGAATATTTGAAAATTAGGCTAATAACAAAAGATGAAATGCTATTTTTTCTTTCAAATAAGAGAAATAAAATAACAGTTTTAGTAATTTCTGTAGTGATTAAATGTTTTGCAGAGCATGCTAATGTAAAAAAGAAATTTACAATACATAGTTTAAGGATTGGTGATGCCATAGCAGTTATGAAAAGATGAACATCATTAGAACAAATTCAAATAATTGGCAGTTGGATTTCGAATACAGTATAAGTATATATAAAATCTGTAGAAATAACAAAATTGGAAGTAACTGCATTAATGGGTTTTTAGTATTACAATAGGTATAATGTTTTGGGATTATTTGCTATAAGAGATAAAAAGTGTATTTGCAATGCAATTTATTGAGTATTGAGAATTTTTCTTTTATAATATTCTGGAAGAACCTGTATATTGTTCTTTATAGTATAGATATATAGAAATAAGAGACAAACAAATAGCTGCTTAATATATGAATATTGAGGCAGCTTTTGTCTTAAATCACATATAACGATTGAACATGTATTAGGCCTAATTATGATCATATGCTTAATTAATTAGCGATTATCAAGTGTCAATTAATTAAATAAAAGTATATAGTAATTTGAGTATTTAGTAATTAGATCATTAATTAAAGTTTGATCTATAAGGTTAGTTGTAATAAGAATGAGGTAATTGAATAATTATGAGATAATTGAGTTAGTATAAGGTAATTTGGATATTATGAGGTAATTGAAAAGTAATATATTAGTTAAGCTTGTGAGAATTAAAATTAGTAACTTTGTCTTTTCTGTAAACCTAATTTTCATTCTGCTTAATTCAACTCCTCTTGTCTTATCTGTTAGTACTATAATGTTATAGCTGTCTGGCCTACTAAGATGATAGCTAAATAGAATTGGTAAGACAGAAGAGTATTTAACAAGATTATTGAAATTACAACCTGTTCATATGACAATTATAAATTATGTTTGGCTAGTCAGGATAACTGCTTATAATATTAATAAAAGAATATTTGTAATAGTTGATCGATACTTAGAAAGGCTTCATAAGTGCTCAAGAATAGAAGAGACATATCTGTATATTGTTCTTCATAGTATAGGTACATAAGAATGAGAGACAAACAAAAATTATTAAATATAATAATTAAATATCACCTATCTCTAACTCTGTAGTCCTATTGCTAATTATAGACATCTAATTTGAAATATAGGATTTTATTATTCAGAAAAATTTAAACTCAGTTTCATAACTTTTTAGAAGTATACTAGTGCTAATATTAAAAGACTTCTGTTACTTGTAAGAAATCACATTTATTAAATCTGAATGATATAAAATAGCTTAAGATTTTAAAAAAAGAAAAACCTAACTGATATTTGTATGAGTTATGATTATAAATAAAATATAAAACTAAAGATCATTTGAAGCCTTGTAGTTTCATATAAGTTTTAATTTATAAATCAATTAATACCTTCATATAGATTTTAATAAATAATAAATATTACATTAATTATGCTAAAATTAATAATTTATCAAATTGGCAGAATAACTATTTGGTTAAGTTTTCATAATGTGTCTCAAGAATAATGATAACAGCTATAATATCTGTATAACATAATTCATAAAATACATTTTCAAAGAAAGATAAAATTCTGAAATATATATGCAGAAGTAAATCAATTATGTATATGAAGAAATTAACTATCAGAACAGCTTTATTGATAAAAATAAGATACATGTTACAATGATTGTTATTTTTTCAATATATTAATAATATATGTATACTAGAGAAACATAAAAAATTAACAGAATTCTCTAAAGATACAATCAAATAAAACTATTTTTTTTTTCCTCCTTGACTTGTCAATAGTTGATATGATCTCATTAGAAGATTGTTTACCGTTAGATTCATCAAGATGTGCTAAAATATTATGTAATGTATAGACAACAGCAGAATAGTATTAATTATGCATATTTATTATCCCATTCATGGTTATATTACACATATATAATGTCTTATTTATTGACATTGTATTATGAACAAATGCCCTATACTTGGTTGATACTCATAAATAATGCCTCAAAAAAATATTTTTTAATTGATTAATCTTTGCAGGAATGAAATAATAATGTAATAGTGAGTACTTACAAGACTTTGAAAATTTGTACTGTAATTACTTTTAACTTTTCTAATGAACTTATCCATTCTCCAGAAACTACTATATGAAAAGTTAATGCTACCTCTTCTATCAGAATACGGTTCTCTTTCCCAAGTGTGAATTTTTCACAAAAATCACATATCTTTTGATTTATTTCTATCACTAATTTTTTAACCTTTCCTTATGAAGAAAGTATTAGATAATAATATAAAAATCTATTGAGGTTTGGATATATTATTTTAAAATTCTGTAATATACTGGATGATCATACCCTAATTTATCTCGTATTCCAATTCGGAACATTTTTTTTATTTCCTAAATTCAATATCGATATAGTTGAAAACAGTGTTTTATACAAAGAATATATACTTACCGATTGTATATTACGAGTGACCATCCTAACGTTCTCTTCTGCTCGACTAATTCAAGATGCATCATCTACATCATATGATATTACATTAGTGATACGTACCAAAATTAATATATCTTATCATATTTTGATATGAACTAGAACATTCATAAAAAACACAAATTTCATTTACCGAGTTTTGCATTTTCAGTAAATTCTTATATCTTCGAATGCTGATTCAACCTGAGAAAAAAGAATAGCAAATTTATTATTAATCAAATTTTATAAGCAAGAGAGGAAACAAAAAACTGACATTTATCGTTATACTGTATTTGTGCATTGATTAACGAAATCTGGTTACTCTACACAAAAGATTATGCAATCACATACAAATTGTATCAAACATCATATAATATCATCAAAAAATGTCATATTAGAATTACTCTGTGTTCTAATTCTATACCATCACCCCAACTTTGAAATTTTTCTAAGCGAGTAATCTCAATAACGCTTTCATGCTTTATTCTATTCAACGTCTCTGTGAAATTATTGACTTCTATATCTCTATCACCAGTCCATTCATTCATGAAAACCCTCTTGTATAAGGCAGTAGCGATTCTAACTGTAATATATACAATATACCAATTATTTAAAAGTCTTAACAAATGCTACACATATTTGAAATATACTAGAGTTTTTATAATCACTTAAATATATTTATATTTTCAATATTTCTTTGAAATATAAGGTTGTTTCGAAGGCGAAACGTTGGAACATACGGATTTCGAATAGTTATCCGGATTGCAAATCGGGTCCGGATCTAATCGTTGGCTCGATTTGCGCATTTTGGTTCTTGTGCAGGTCCTACCGGAACCCGCTCGGAACCGTCCGTGCGAAACACTAGTTAAACACAAATCCGAACACTAATGCCAGAGAAAAACATACCGATACTAACAAAATAGATTAGGGTGAAACCCGCTTTGACCAGGTTAGAGTTAAATCTGCATATCGGATCTAACTAGAATTCAGCACGGATTTCATCCTCTCGTAACGAAATTATCACGAAAATTTTCGGGATTTATTATCGTTATACGTACACATACACTATGTATTTTGTTAATCACAACAGATAACGTCGAAATTTTTATTAAATAAATCAACCTTAGCATTTTAAGTTATTTAAAAGATATATCTTAAAATTTTGGTAATATATTTTTATTTTTATATCTTATAAAATATTGAGTACCAGGTTTAAAATTTGGTTCTAAACCATACCAGATTTAACTTAGGCATGGAACTTACATAAAAACCTGGCTCTTGGGTTTTAATTTGGGACCTTACCATTATACTTGAGAATCCATGGATGCGTCGCGACATTATTAACGGCCAGGCGTTGTTCAGGTTTGTACTGCAATAACTGCATATGAAATGATATTAATCAACAGCCTTGTAAATAATAAGATTTTTCAAGGATATTTTACCGATGTAATTAAATCTTTAGCCTCTAAGGAAATATTGTGAGGTAATTTTAGATCTACACCTGCGATTCGGACGCGTGTGTTGTATTCACTATCCAAATCCGCAAACGGTGGTTCGCCGACCAAAAATTCATAACATAAGACACCAAGGGCCCATGAATCAATTTTACCGTCATGACCCGTACTCATGACCATTTCTGGAGCCAAATAATCCAATGTTCCGCAAAATGTCATCCGTCTGGATCTTTACAAACATTTCTAATCAGTAATCAAAAAAAAAAAATCATTCTAACCTAATTTGTTTTGATAATAAAAATAATAACCTTTGTTGATTTGGTGCATGAATTGCCAATCCAAAATCAGAAATTTTAACATCTCCATTTTCAGATAACAACAGATTCTCGGGTTTCATATCTCGATGAATGACATTCTTCTCTTGAAGGTAGGCTAATGCATCCGCGATTTGAGCAATATACTAATTTTGCATATTATAAAAATTTTGTTAGGAATCATAAAGAAAAATTTATGAATACAAGTTTATGAAGTGAACCTTTGCTGCCAGTCGTTCTGGGAACCGTTTGTATTTTAAAAGGTATTTGTACAATTCTCCTCTTGCAGCATATTCTAATATCAAATATACTCGGTCCTTGTCGTGAAAATAGCCATACAAACGTAGGATATTGTGATGTCTGTTAGAGAATTGATAAAGAATTTATTAATTAATTGAATAAAAAAGTAATAAATATATTCTTTCATATTATACCTTAAATGAGACTGAATTTCAACTTCACGTTTCAACTGTCCTTCGAGTTTACATTCTCTCAAGTCACTTTTAAATATTACCTTGAGCGCAACGATCTTACCACTTGTTTTTTCTTTTGCTTGATAAACTCGTCCGAATCTACCTTGTCCGAGAGGATCGCCTAGTTCAAAATCATCTAATGACCAAGTATGCATGGGTGTCGAAAATTATTTTGCTATTGGCGTAAATTTAAATGAATCGGTACGTGTCCGTGTCAAAAATCATTTTCGTCACGTAATTTGTACCTATCTATTATAAATCTAAGACCTGTCACGTGCCAATATACTTACCCTAAAGCAAAACATTCATTTGATACTTCTGCACTTACTTTTTTGATACATCTAAACTTACCCTAAAGTTTCTATACTTCTGTACTTTTTACTAACCATTACTATAATAACGTGCAACCTTATTGGTTAGTTTTATCTAATCCGAAAAAACAAAACAAATGATTACACTGCAACCAAAATTCAGTAGATCGGCCCGAATTATGGGTCGGAATGGTCGGCGTTGATTAATCTTGCCAAAGATTACTGAATAATGTAAGTTTAATTTTTTTTTAAAAAAAAATATTAAGATGAGTACTTGTACTGGACTAGTCATGGCGCAAAAATGTCTCGATCACGTGATCGTCGATCATCTCCGATCTGACAATATTCATCGGCCGATTATCAAGGTCACGATCTCGGTCACGATCTCGAGCACGATCTCAATCACTAAGTAAAACCTCCCTCTATAAGTGCACATACTTTCTCAATGTACGTTTTTTTTTTCTACAATTTTCTTCAAATCTAGGTTATTGGAAAATATTAATGCTAATATGATGATCATTTTAGAAGAACTATACCGTTTTAATCTCCTGAACATGCATTTTTGGTTGAGATTTAATGGAAGCTTTGCTACGTATTTTTAAATAACAGATCAACGTTCATTTTTTTACACATATATAATAACTTTATATTATACATTACCAATGCATTAACATGCTGACACATTATTAGGTTGGAAGCTATATCGAAACTTTATTCAAATGAAAAGTGCAGTAATAGGGATTTTTTATTACATTTTTATTTTTTTTATTTTTGTGATATTATGCCATGTACATATTAAAAAAATTGTATATTTATTATATTATCAGTCACTAATAAAGAATTATTTTTTTATTATATTTTTTTTTTTTGTAATATTATGCTATGTACATGTTAAAAAAATTGTATATTTATTATATTATTAGTCACTAATAAAGAATTTAAAGATTTTATAAATTTAAAATGACATTAGTTGCAGGAACATTGTATTATCGTAAAGGATCATATACAAAACCTGGGTCTCTTACATTCTACCAATTTTAAAACTTATAATAGATCCAGATCTAGTATATGACTGTGAACTTATATCATTAAGAAAAAAATTTTGAAGAGCATGCATATTTTGCATTTATGACAAGTAGTTTATATGTTTAAAAAAAATTAGTCTTTATGCTCAGGTCTAATTTATAAGGATCTAATATATAGAAAGACCTTTTAAATGACCCTTTACAGTATTTATATAATGATATTATTGTAATCAGAATGTCAATTTTTTATATTTTTGTGGTTTTTAGGTTTGTTGTTGTTTTTTTAAGTTAAGAGCTTCAGTGCATGCAATAGTCTCAGTAACAAGAGGCTATTTGAGAGTTTTGTATGCTTCAAAAAGCTTATCATTATTAATATTATTTTTCATAATTTTTATTAATATCTTATATATCTTTATATCAGATATTAGTTTTATTTTTTGGCTTTCAATAATTGCATGTTGATTAGAAATAAATTACTGCTGAAAATTATTTCTACAATTTTTACATTAATGTTATTGTCTTACAAAGCATTATTCCAGAAGTTATTTTTCAAGTTTATTCTTGAAGAAATTGGTTTATCAAAGAAATTAATAGATAATCATAGCATTTTGTCATTGCAAGAAATTGATGAAAAAACCTAAAGTTTTTTGTAGAGTATTTGTATACAACATGTTTACATATTAGATAAGGGTTAAGTATAAAAGCAAGATGAGAACAGACTTATATATTTATATCAGTATAGTATATATTCTCTGTATTAATATCTTTTTTATAATATTTTTCCAATCATGTTTAAATATGTCTTATCATAAAGGAAAATCATAATTATAATTGAACCTTCTCTAGTTATTTTCCATATCTGGTACTAGTTCTTTTGTAAGAATTTATGTCTGATGATCAAAACATGACTAATTATAATTATATTTATATTTATGCTTAAGAATATACTAATATGATTCTGTTATTATAATGATTTAGCTATTAGTATAGTTTTTAGATAGAATGCTCAAGCAAAAAGTATCCAATTCTTTTTATTATATCAATTCATCTACAAGTATCTTTATAATTTGCAAAAAATTTTTTGTGAATAAAATTGGTAAGCTTTTAAAATGCTTTAATAGTAAATCTGTTTAGTTGTTAGAAAAGTATTTATATTTACTAAAATAAGTAGATATAATATTGTATATTTTTTAATTATTCTTAACAACTTCTTTATAAGTTCTTTGAGATATGATTCATTTTGTTGCATATCAGGAAACCAGATTAGATTAATAAAAAAAAAAGATAATATGTATTATTTGCTTTTTGTGCAGATTATTAACTTCTTTTAAATTTTTTTTCTCTTAATTTATATTTGATTACATGTTCTACATGCCAGAGCCAAAGCTGAATTACTGATATTTCAAATCATGCCTTCTGAACAACAGCAATTTTATTAGAATCTTTGTCTATAAGTATAAATACTAGCAAAATTCCTTTATTTTACAGTTTAGTAAAGAATTTTTTAAGTATACCAATACAGGTATATATAATATTTCTTGAATTTAAAAGACATTCTTCTGACACTGCATATATGTCTAAAAATAAATATGCAAGAAGAATGCCAAATCCATCACAATTAATATTTATTGCAAAAAGTTCAAAACATTCTTGATTTGTTTTAAATGTTGAATCTATAATAATTTTGCTAATATTTTTATTTTTTATAATATGAAGAAATAGAATTATGAATTCAAGAGAATGCACAAAATTATTTTTACGATATTGAATAATTTTGTATTCTGCATTGGCCAATTTTTCCTGCTCTATAAAATTTTTTGCTAATTTTACTTGATTGGTTGCATTAGTTATATAAAGTTCTAATAAAAGGTTATGTACCCAATAATATATTTGCTAGTAAGTATATAGTGATAGATTAATGAAATTTTTATCACAAAGCTGTTTATGAAATTTAGCTTTTTATGAATTATAATTAATATGCTGTTTTATCTATGTTATAGCATTTGCTAGCAGGTTTGTATTTCTATATATAGGATGTAGATGAGCTATTAAATGCTTTATGAATAGCATGGCCCTCTTCTCATATAAGTTTATTTTAATAATTATATTTCTATTACATAAATAACATTTAATTGCAGAGCATGCTTTGCTTATATACTTTGTAAACCAATTGTCTGAGCTTTTGTACTGCTAATCAAGTCTTTGAGTACATCTTAAGTTAGCTGTTGCATATTCTATATATTGACTATTTTTTTTATTTATATAAAGTTTTCAAAGTTCCTAATAGTAGCCTGATTTTGTTTAAAGAGGCATTATTAAACTATTAACAATATAATAAAATTTTTTAATTTCCTTTTTATGATCAAATTTAAATAATTTTTTACTAACTAATTCTTTTTTAATTTTTATTATAATAGAAAATTCAATAATATTTTTTTCTTTGCTGTTTTTAAAGTTAGTATATATAACATATTCAAGATTATATAAATCATAAAGAAGTTCTTCTCACTATTTTTATCATTATTACAACTAGAATTTTATCATTATTATTATTATCAAAAATCAAAGATGTTATAAATGTTGCATTAGAAAATACATTATTAGATAATATAGCATTAGAGGATATAGCATTAGAAGATGTAGCATTAGAGGACTTAGCATTAGAGGATCTGACATCCTTCTTACTTTGTCTATTTTTTTTAGTACAAATATTGCATAAGCTGCATTTTATCAATTTGTTCACTCTTTACCTTACAAATTCAACAGCTAATTTGGTTTTGTTATAATGACTACAGTGTTTTTTTAGCATTAGCAGTATTATATTAAGTATTAATTGTTTTATTAAGTTTTTAGTATGCAAATATATCAAGATTTTTATAATTTTATATAATAAATTTAATAGTGCTATTTCCTATTTCTTATTAGATAGATTGGATATTAAAGTTTATTAGCTATTTATACTCTCTATTTTACTTATTGTTTTAAAGTTCAAACAGTCACAAATTTCATTAAATTTATATGATATTATGGTTTTTAAAAAATGCAAAATGTATCAAGATTACTAGCAAATTCAATGCAGTGCAGAAATATATTGTATCAGTGCAGAGTCTTGTAAGTCATTTTCTTATATTAATTATGGTTTTAAATTATTGCCATAATTATTATTATGATATTATTTTTTTTAAACATGACAAAATATTTCATGTAGTTACAAATAGTACTTTACAAAATCAAATTAAATTTTGAATTTAAATCAAATATTTGATTCAAATTCAAAATTTAATTTGATTTTGTGAAGTACTAATCACGAAGGATTATAGCATATCTTATATATATTTTAACAGTATAAATTATGTTTGTTAAGCTATAAACAAAATAACATATTTACTGTTACATGTCTTGCTATGTTAATTTTATTATTTGTTTGGATGTTACAATTATTAAAAACAAAATAAAATTGAATTTCTTGTTTTAAATTTTTATTGATTATTATTTATCAAAGTATTCAACATTATTTCTATCTAGTTAGATAATAAATTGCTTTTAAATATTCCTATATTATAGCTGTTTTAATTATTCTAAATGCTAATAAATAATTTAATGATAATTTATAAATTTAAACCAAAGTGATTTGAATATTATTAAAAAAAAATGCTCAGTAAAAAAAATTCTAGTACAGCCTTTGTGATATAAATGTTATATTTAAATATAGCATTGACTTAGTATTATTTATTATCCTTATTGGTAAATTAACTAGATATATATAATTAAATAATTACTTTTTATATAATACATTTTTTAGATATTACCAGTTTTTCAAAATAATAGTGTTGGCAATTAGACTAATTTGACTTAGAAATTGGACCAATTAAACATATATCTAATTTTAATTGGAATATATATAATTAGTCCAATTAACAACACAGATAATGAAAGTTAATAATATGTAAACAAATACATATTATCAATAAGTTTTATTTTAAAATGAGTTAATTTAAATACACTATTTCTATTTTGTACTATTTAATTATTGTAATTTGCTAAAATGTTAAATACTGCTATAAAATCGACTTTGGGTAACATTAGAATAGTTTTTTCTCTTGAGAGTTTGAAATTAATTATTTGAGTATTTATGCAAAATTTATAATCTGTCTTTTTTTAAAAAATTATAAATGTATATACAAAAAACAATATTGTGTAATTTTAAAAAAACTCTTTTACATTAATGTACATATATAGCAGTAATTGTTATAAATTATTCTGGCATATAAAAAAATATAAAATTGCATTTTTTTTTTAACTTATTGATTTGGCAAGTTAGGTTTAAAGTAATTATGATTATATGATCGAGACATTTTTGCACCATGACTAGTCCAGTAAGTACTTGCAACCTAGAATTTTATTGATAGTATATTCAGCTAATAGATGCATTATAATTACAGAAAGGCAATTATAAAAAGAGTGTACAACTAGTTACTTATATAACTTTAGTTATTGTTTTTTTTTTTTATTATTATTTAAGGCTAATGTTATTAGTAGCTATCATCTTTATTTGTGTTTTTGGTTAATGTATTACATATAACTTGTACAAAGTAAGTATGCAACTAGCCACACATGTACCTTTTGGTTACCTATTTAAGTAGTTCTCTTAAGAATTTTACACTAGCTGTCATGCCTATAACTTACTAGAAAAGTACTTATTTAAATACTCTGATTTTTATACTACACTTAGATGAGTAACATCTGATTTCTATACAACTAAGTGCTGTCTAACTCAACATTTAGCCATTCCCTTTTGTATGTCTGTCAAGCTATTAAACATTTTAGAATATATCATTTGACTGTAAAGTTTCAGGGTACCTCCTTGTTAACTACCTACTCACTCTACAGAACATTAACAAGACTAGCCCTTATAGAGTTTACCCAAATCTTAGCATCTACTTTACAACATATCTATAGTACTTATAGTATACTACTACTTTAATTCCAGACTCCCAATCCAGATAGCCTAATAGGACTGTGACTTGTCTTTGATATATCAAGTCAGCCCAAAATTCTTTTTCTTTAGTTCAGTTCTGGCAGCCTGGTTGGCAGTATCTTTCACCTAAGGTTCTTGCCCATCTGGCTCCTTCACATTGGTATCTGTTTCCTAGATCTAGTTTTTATAGTAGTACCATTGAAGATTTGTATTACTTCTTTACTCAGGTCTTTTCAAGTAGACTTTGGTTTCCTAGTTCTATAGATTTACACAGCTACAAGGACTTATTTTAGGTTTGCACTGCCTGGTACTGGTTTGCATTCCTCTGTGTATCCAAGGTTATACAGATGCCCTGTGACCTGCTAGTCATGCTGGTGTGACCATAGTTACAGATATCCTATTCCAACTAATCGACAGAATGCTATTGCTATAATACTATTTATGTATTATATAGGTGATTATTCAAATTTTTACTGTTAATAGGTTTTGAACTCACAACTTATCACGTGAAAGGTTAACAACTTATTCACTTCACTAAGTCACCATACTTCTTTAGTCATTGTTTAATTTAAATAGTTTGTTTAAAGGTTTTATATTAGCTATTATATCTGAAATCTTTTTATAAGTTCTCTATTTAAACACTTTAGTTTTCATATTTACCTACTTATTTATACTTATCAATGATCTTAGTTAATACAAAAAAAATATATTATAGTTACTAAGTTTTTAAAGCAGTTCATTAATATAAGAAACTTTTAATTGAAGTGTAGCAACCTAGTAAAGTAGTCAGGTTGTCAACCTCCCAAGTGGTAGGTTGAGTGTTTAAATCCTATTAATAGCAAAAATTTGGATAATTACCTATATAATACTCATATTATAGCAACTGTTACTAATAATTGGGTTATGATACCTGTAATGGCAGTTGCACCAGAATAATTGCAGGTCATAAGGCATCTGTGCAATGTTAAAGTTACACAGAGGAATGCAAACTAACAAATTGGGTAGTGCAAACATTAGATAAGTTCTTGTGGCCATATAAATTCATTGAAATTGGGTAACAAGAGGTTTATTTGAGAAGATCTAAGTAGAGAGATAGCTGGATCTTTGATGGTCCTATTGTAAAGCTTAGCCTAGTGAAACAGATACCAAGGTCTAGTATCCAGTCATAGTACTGAATGGGCAAGAACCTCTGAGTTAGGAGTCTCAGAGATACCACCAACTAGGCTGCCAGAACGAATCAGAAGAAAACGATATCGGGCTGATCTAATATACTGATAGACTGGTTATAGTTCTATACAGGCTATCTGGATTGGAAGTTTAATAAAAAAACAGAGAAAAAGACAGAGGTATACTAAAGTACTGAGGTTATACTAAGAAGTAGATGCTGTAATCTAAGTGAACTTTACAAGAGCATAGCAGTTTAATAGTCAGCTCTAACTACAAGTGTTGGTTCTGCTATAGTGATATCTAAGTCAGCTATAAAAATAGGTACAGAAAGCTCTGAAAAGTTTATCTTAAAAATAAATTAGTTCTAAGATTAAGATAATGATCTGGATATCTAGATATGACCTAGTAAATTAATATAAGTTATAAGTTCAGAAGGTTTAAAGTAGAATACTTAAACAGAAGTGTTAGATACAACAATTGGTTGAAAACCTTTAGACAGACTCCTTAAATAAGTAATATAGAAAAGTTATATGTGTAGCCAATTGTATGCTCTCCTGTAGTAGTTCATTGAACCACAATACCGATAAGTGATTAATAAAAGTCAAAAAACCAAAGAGGTTATCTTAACACCAAAAAAAAAAAAAAACTTTTTTGATTTTATACTAAATTTTTTAGAATTTTTAATTCAAATTTCATTAAGTTTTTAATTTAGATAAACTAAAAAAATAAGTACAATTATATCTAATTTACATGTTCTTTAATATATAATCTTTTTTTTAGAATGAATTTTGGTAACCTAACTGATTACAATGTTTTTTTTTAAAACTAATTTGTTTTTATCTAGTTTTACAAATTCTAATTTTGTTTTATAAGTTTAGTCTTTATAATAATATTATTAAAAGTTCAAATCACTTTTTTATTTGGGTTTTTCAAGTAAGTTTCTGTTTTTCTAATTTTTATAATTTATATAGTTATAAAAACTTATTACAGATTTATATTGTCTAATACTAGTTTGTGTTTCTTTATATAAGATATAACTATTATATAATTGTTATATAATCTTTTAGTTATGCGGAGAGCCAAGATAATGATGGCCAGACCCAATGTACAGGGCAGGCTATGGCACTCTTCGCAGCTGTGAGAACTGAGCTTAAAATGGCGAGCGACCCTACAGAAGATATACAACCCAAATCATTATCAACATCATTAAATTCCTATGATTTGGACACCTGCTATAACAA
>CAJVQA010000200.1:0-40095 GCA_910591915.1 Cetraspora pellucida
TATGTAAAATTATTTAAAAAGTTTATTTGCTATTATTTACAATTATTTAAAAATTATTATTTATTAAATATAAAAAAATTATTTATTAAAAACAACCAAAAATTTGCATACAATTCATAAACCAATTCTAAAATCTATAATCTAACCATTCACATTTGCACATTTGTTAAAGTACCCATAGCTCCTTCAACAAGCAAATCTATATTATTACAATCAACAGTTTTGTCTAAAAAAAAATTTTTATCACTAGTATTATCATCAGATTCGATATCTTCGGTGGCCTCTTGTTTATTTGAGTCTTGAGCCTTTGCTTTTTTATCTAATGATTCCAAAGTTTCTTGAAAAGCTTTACAATTTTTTTTGATTTCTCTTGAGAGATAATCAATCAATATCGGCATCAGCTTCCTAATTTGAAAAAAAAGTATTTGTAATGATATGCATGTCCACAAATTAGAACAAGACCTACCTCACAAGAATCTACACAATTCTCTAAATCACAACATCTGTCATTATGTGGAATGTATGACATATTCCAAGCCATTGGCAAAATATCTACATCGACTTTGGTTTTTAATGTCAGAAATTCATATTTTTTTGGCTTCGAATGTTCATCGAAAGAAACAATTTTCGATTCACCAAGATTCCTATAAACATTTGTAAATAATTTTAGTAGAAAAAATGTAGTACATTTTTTAAGATATTCTAGCTGCCTTGCTGAATATCTAATGTTGTGACTTTCGGCAAACACATTCGTAAAAGAATTGTTGCCACACATTTGATCAATGATTTGTGCTTCTTGAATAATTTTTTCTGCAATATTTGATCTATATTTTTGTTGTCGCAGTGAGCTGTGAAAATTTTCGACATAATAATCATTAAAAACATGAATTGATTCTGTAAGGGTTCGTGAAATAGAATGATTAGTACTAAACCAATAAAAAACATCACTCAAAAACATTAATGGCAATTTATTGTAATGTCTCTGTTGATACTAAAAAAAGACAGTCCAAACACAAAACATTGCTTTCAGATATGCTTGCCAATTTCCACTACGAAAGACAACAGAGTAAAAGTCTAAAACCAACGAAACAATATTATCTAGTAGATTAATAAGATAATAGGCTTCTGGATCTTTAGAATGTTCAAATTTTCACATAACAGTAGAATGAATTCAAAGCCAGCCTTGATACACTAATTCTAAAATTAAATTAATTCTATAAGGCTTTGGCTTTTTTGCCAGCACCTTATTATATTCAAAAACTAAATGAAAAAGTAAATCAAAAAAATAATAATTTAAAAGAAACACCATTTTACAACTATTTAAGAATACATGCAATGGTCCAATCATTGGAACCATATGCAAAATTTGTGCTAGAATTCCAGAAGAGTCACCAAATTTAATATGACGAGTGATAGCATGCCACATATGAAGTTGTCTAAGATAGTCCATAGGTGCCATAAAAACTTGTGTCCTTATATAATTCTCTGCTTCAGGAACACTTATTAAAGACCTAAGTGCATTCACACATTCTTCAGTTGAATGAAAAAATTTCTACTTTAAATCGACAAGTTTTGTATTATCCATGCTTCGATCCACCTGACATTGTTCAATTCTATTATTGTAGCTATGAATCAGGAGGCGTTCAACCTGTTCATCATGAGTTTCTTCTACAAATAAATTGGAAAATGCATTCTTTCACCCTGTATAACTAAGCCATAAATTGGAAAAAAAAAATAAGTCTGCATTCTTAATAATAATGTTTGATTCAATACCCTTTTTATTATGGATACTACTATTTTCTTGATTGGGATTATTAAATAGAATTGAAGATATTTCTGGCAACATCTTTAAAAGTATCATAATAAAATGAGTAGTATCAAACATAGTAGTCGAATCACTACGATGGGATTCATGAATATTATGAAAATCATCCACATTTAAAACAACCAAATTTTCAACCTGATAAAAATAATATACAAATTAATTAATTACAAAAAAAAAATTATAATAATAAATAAATAAAAACTAATATGCTTACATTTTCCATTAAAAAAATTCCCACTGTCCTCATATATGTTTGTACATGCTGAACTTTTTGTTTGGCAATAGTTTTACGTCTTATTGTTAAACCTGCACCAGCCAAGGTTTCAATCGCCGATGAAGATGCACCAGATGCATCTAATAAAAGTCCTACCTTCGCCTTAACAGCATTGATAAATTTGTTATTAAGACCTGCAAGAAAATAGCAAAATAAAACAAGTTTTTTTTTATTTTTTTTGTTAGTCATATGGCTCTTAGCCTGTGAATTTGTCCCAGTTACCAATTGATCAAAGAAACCCTTCAATGATGGTTCAGCATTCTCAAGCATCTTCTTGAACTCGTCTGAATCAAGAATCAGTTATTCATTATACACATGCTGTCTTGTGTATAATACTCCTGCCATTAGCTTAATCTTTTTATTTGGAGAAATTAGTTCTAGAAAAAAACAATTAAATTAACAAAATATAAAAATAATCTAAATATACTAATAAATAAAATTCTTTACTTATCTAATTTTGCTTCATCGAGTTCTGTGCATGCCTTATGATATGCAAACTCCAGTTTCTGAAATTTAGACTCTGAATAAATAACATCGCCATGTAAAACATACAACCTACCTTGAAATCGTTTTATATTTTCTTTCAGAATCCTTTCTTTTGCTGAAGGATAATCGGGCAAGTTGATATATTCTGGATTGATATCTGTCTTATATAAGCAATGATTACATATCATTGCTTCTTTCATTAGATTAAAAAATCTAATTAAACATTTTAGAGTCTTTCAAAATTTCATTTCTTCTTTTCAAGCCATAGCTAAATAAATTTCATGTTTGGAATAAATGCATATATTAGTTAGTTTGGTTTTTTTTTTCATTAACAATATATTTATTATAGTGCTTTCTGCATAAAGCCTTATTGACTAAATTGAGATGTTGGCTTGATGCTAGTATAACTATTCAGTTAGTTACGATTGAAGTGCCATACAGCTTGTAGTCACAGATGATACTATCATAATGCTCCAGATCACAACAACAAACTTTTCTTTTGCCTTTTCTTGCTTTAGAACTGGTGCCAGAACTGGTTTGATGTTGTTCTTGTGTAGACATTTTGTTATATTGCCTGCTTTTTTTTTTTATGTACTATACTAAAAAATGTAAAAAAACTATTAGCTATCACTATGTATAAATTCTTTAATTGTTTGATAAGATGTTACACAAACCTTTAATTCTCTGAACTAATAGAATTTATGAAGGTCATGAAATGATCTACAAAAATTTAACCAATCACAATAAAGGCCTGCTATGCTACATTACATGTAATATTATATATAAAGTACCAAATTTACAAAAGTATAGCCAACATTATTGTATTATTTTATTTGAATGATAATGTTTTAATTTAAAATTAATCGGAAAAAAAATTTATCAGTTATTTGTAAACAAGGTGTGGCAACTTAAAAAAGCATATATAGATAGCTTCATCATTCAGTTCTAACTATAATAATAGCTATTATTAATAACATATATAACATTTATAATTTAGAGATTACGAACTTGCTATTTTTTTTTAGCAAAATAAAACTTGACACAAAGATTAGCTTTGAATATAATTATAAAAAGCATATACTGTAAATAAAAATTTGATAATATTAGACTTTTAGCAGTTAATTTTATCTCTTGCAGTCTTGCTTTGCATGATCCCTTTTAAACACAGCTCTGTATTTATTTCCTTGAATCATGTTATTAATAAAATTTTTATGTCTTTGGTCTTGTTTCTTTCAAATTCATTTTGGACCAACTTTATAGTTTATTTAAATTGTAATATTTATTTACAAAATTTTTTATATGCTTTGTTTAACCTTCTTCAAACCTGCTCTAGATTTTTTATGTCTTAATATTATTAATATTTTTATTTTAATAGTTTTTGTCTCACTTTGCTCAGATCTCATTTGTTTTTTTACTGTTTATTGATATACATCATGTCATAGAATTAACAGTAGAAAGATTTTTATCTAATTGACAGATGAAACCAATTTAAATTTGTGGTAATTTAAATCTTTTTCAAAAAGATTATTTTATAATTAAAAGAATAAATAGTACAACCCAGGGCTTTTATTATGTGGAATCTAGACTTTATGCATTAGCAAAGTTATTTCATGTTATTGCAGTATTACAATATTTCAATACAATAGCATTATTGTATCTTGATTATAGTTGGTTGTAGAATTAATTTTGCAAATTAATATGGCAATGGCATATAACATAGTATTTGCCATAATTCTGTAGTGCTGTAATGTCATAATGCTGTAATGTAATTCTTGAAGCATTAAAAAATTTTGTACCAATTATATTTTAAGAATCAATCAGTAAAGTTTCAAACAAACATTCATTTTGTCAAAAATTTAAAAAAAAAACTGCATACAGAACCACTTTCAATTCTCTACCAGAAAGTTTTTTTTGAGCCATTTTACTATATGTTTATTCAGTCCTTAAGTTTATTCTAAACACTAACTCTACTGTTAATGAACTTTAAATATTTTGTTACATACAACAAAATTGTCCTAGCAGATTCTCGATTTGATTGGCTATACTCAAAATTTTACTAATGAAATCACAGCCACTCATTGTTCCTAGATTAATTTTACTATTGTATGGGTTATTTCTTTGAAAATTTCTATTTTGAGAATAAATAAGTTAATTTGGCCAAAAATTAGTAAACTATTATGTAACAAAATCGAAGATCTGATCTGACGAACAATTTTGTTGTGGCAGCTATGGAATTTTTGCTGCATTACAAACTTGGCACACATTCAAGAATTGGGCGCAATGATAGTCCATTGCTAATTCCAACTACAATCTGACTACTATTCATTTTATACTAATGATTCTGTTATTGAGCTTGATATTTCTTAATGCTCTATGGGCATAGGTTAGATTCAAGTTAATAATTTTCAACTATTTACTTATTTTAGACATAAGTTAAACTTTGGCTATGCTTCTTTAAAGTTGAAATTTTCTTAGCAATTATAACTGCTATTAGAAACTATTTTGTTCATATATTTATTGACTCACAATCTGTAATCTCTAAATACTACAGTATCTGCTCATCAGCATCCAAACTCTTTCATATCCATATTCCATACTTCTTTATTTGGCAAACTCTTATTTATTTTATTAATTCATACAATATTCATCTTACTTTTCACAAAATTACTGCATACCAAGATGACCCATTTAATAACCTTGCTAACCAATTTGCTTGTAGTTACCAAATACTATTCTTTTTAATATTCTTAACTAACAACTCTTATAACTCTGTCTATATCCTATTTATTGACCAATTTTTTATTAAATTTCTATTTGATGCTCCATCTGTACTATCTGTTAAACTTATATTATAACACCTTGAACATCTTAATATAATTTTTAATAATGGTCTACTATTGTTTCTAATATCAACTAGGAAGCCACTTGGCTTTACATCAATAATAATTAAAAGATCTCTAACTTTGCTTATAGCTTTTATTTTTCTATTTTAAAAACCTTTCATATTAAAATTCTCTTAGATAAATTACCTGTTCTTTATATTCTTTACAAATATAATTTCTCTTACTCTTCTTTTTGTCATCAATGTAATCAAACTAACTCTTTATTATACTGAATTCTTTGTCCTTCTACTCAAACAATTTATTATTTAATCTTCAATTTTCTTAATTGTATCTTAAATGCTACTTCTCTTAACATGTCTACCAACCTTATTTCTAATTTATATCAAAAAATTCTTACACTTAATAGCTTTAAATTGTACAATACTTTACATTTGTTATCTCTTATTTTTACTCTATCTGGTCTAGTTCCTATTGATCTTATTTCTACTATTCATAATACTTCTATTTCTTATTATATAGCTGCTTCTTTTTCTATTAAATTTCTTCTTTATTTAAATCAACAAATATATAAACAAATATGGATTCTATATTGTATTTCATGTTCTGCACAGTCTCAAACTACATTTGCTACAAATTTAATTCATAGTTTTCCTTCTAGTTTACCCTTATCCTCTATTTCAATATCACAAATTATTACTAAAATTGATCTTTGGACTATTCAATAGATTAAATATTATATTTTTCTTTCTTATATTATTACTAATATCTAAATCTATAAGAGTTTTGGTCATTCTTGTAGGTTTAGATTACAAATTATATGTCTAAGTCTTTATTCTTTATATGTAATTTAAAAGCAAGCTTTTCTTTATAAAAACTTCAATTGAATTTCAATAAAGTTAAAGGCATAGTCTCATTATTAATATTTAAAAAAAAATTTACTATTATATAATAATTAAAATTATTCTATAATAATAAAGTAAAAATTCAAATTTAAAATAACACTCTCTCTGCTAATCTTCATTTCTAAAAAGAGGCAAAATTATTTTTCAAGATTTTATCAAAAAAGTTTATATCAAACACCTGTTACAAGTTTAGAAAAAAAGATCCAGCACAAGAAATTACAGTTATTTGTTTAGAATACCAAAGTGAATAACCTTCATAGGCAACAATTACAAAACCTTTTCAAAATTTAGACAAAATTTTCTCTTACTTTTGGGGATTTGTTGTTAATTTGGAAAAATTAAAAGTTAGAACACATAACTGTACAAAAATAAACAAACAACAAATAGAACAAAACACGTTTCTAATTAGGAAAATACTAAGTATATTAGAAAATACTTATATAAACTAATGTGCACATAAACTACTTGAGCAAATTTAAGTTAATCAAATCAATAAATCAGAAGATAAGATGCAAAAATCAGATATCATAGATTATATCAAAGGGCTGGGTGATAGAAACTGAAGATATATAAATTGCAAAACTTTGGATCATGTTCTATCAACACCTATAAAAAGTTCAAGCAATATAGAATTTATTGCAAAAGACTTAGCATTGAATGACCCAAATCATATCACACCAAATAATATGTTACTTTACAGCCAAATCCTTGAAGCCTTAAAACTGGCAAAATTGGGATGGCTTGAAAAAGTAACAACAGACAAATAGGTCACAAAACTTAGATTTATAAATCAAAACCCAGGTTTGATTAATTTTATTACTAGTATGAGTAAGGATAAAATTATCAAAAACCAAAAGAAAATGGAAGGGCTACTCAAAACAGATAAGTTAGAGGATATCTCCAATTTAGTAGAAAAAAGAAGACATTAAGAAGAAGACTTAAAACTAAAAGAAACAACCAATTTTGTTATTCTAGATAAAGAACAAGCAGAAGTAGTCATAAAAGAGAACCAAATAAAAGATCAAAGTGAAAAAAAATTTAAGAAAGATTCAGAACCACCAAGAGACAACATACTCAATGACATCCAAACAAATATTGAAAACCTCAACAAGAAGTTAGCAGAATTAAAAAAAGAAATTTCAGATGATATCAATGCTAACTTAATCTTTCAAGATACAATAAAAGACAGCCAATGGTTTCCAAGAAATAGAATCTGTGACAAAGCAAAATTATTTAAGGCAAACATGTCAACATATGCATTGCCAGGAGAAACAAAAGAAGAAAGAATAAAATATGTACAATGGATTTTAGGAAAAAATCATCACATCAAGACAGTGAAAGAAGTCTTCAAGAAAAGAAATAATTGGATAGAAGTAGATTTCGATTGTGAGTATAGTAGAGACATGGCAATGAATAGAATTAGAGAGAAAGAAGGAGACTGGCTTAAACTTATTCTAGAAAAAATAAATAGACAAAGCAAATACATAAATCAACAAATCAAAGATGATAACAAAAAGAAGTTAAAAAAGATTGAAAAACTAATAGAATCAAAAATATCAAAAGAAACAGAAGATATTTCTACAGCAGAAAACAGTAAAAATTAGCACAACTTTTGGATGATTTGGGATTTGCCAATTAGCATCAACACAGAAGAAGTAAAACATACATGTAAAAGCATCCAAAAGCACAAATAGTTTGAATTAAAAGTTCTAAATTCAAAGCTCTTGCAGTAATTAAAACAGAACACTTACATGAAGAAAGCATTCCTTGGTCTCTACCAATTGGTAGATACAAACTAGCAAGAGTATCTAAAGGCAATGAGGAGTATAGTTAATAAGATCTTCAAAATACATTCACAACAAAATTAAAAGACATTCTAGCAAATGCCTCAGAGGTATTATCATTATACTGCTTAAAGAGCAAAAGTGCAAAGTCAGTATATATACCATCTAACAGAAATGGTAACTAGAGACAATCAGCAATAATTACTTTTGCTTAGAAGAAGAAATGAATGCAGCCAAAACAAAACTGATAAGATACAACAACCATCTGGTTTTCTGAAATGATGTGGAATAAGGAAAAAAGATTTCTAGGACTAATAAACAAAAACAAAAAAATATAGTAAACATAGATATTTATCCAAATAAGATTGAAACAGAATACAACACGAAGATTGGAGAAAAAGCAAAAAGCAAAAAAGAAGAGAACAATATAATGATCAGATCAAACAAAGCAAAAGAAGAAACAGTATCAGACCAAATGCTAAAGTTATTGCAAAGAATTCTATTAAGACTAGATAAGCTTGAAATGAATTATATTGGAAAAAATTTAGATATAGGTAGTATAGAAAAGAATCACTCCTAAAGAAACTGAGTATAGGAGCATGATCCTCTTTGCAGATAATAGATGAAAATTTAAATACAGATACAAGAAGGCACCTATACTAACAAAATATTAACAAAAAAAACAAAGAGGAAACATTAAACAAAATCACAGAAAAGGTTAAAGGAATACAAAATGAAAAAATCAGAGACATAACTAAAGAACAACAAGCAAAATCAAAACAGCAAATGCCATTAGGGAAAATCTATTCAAATAACAAAATAAACCTGAACATAGCAATATATAATGTTAACAGACTTAAAAGAAACAACCAAAAAATAGAGGTTTTATATGAATAGTTAAAAGACAATAAAATAGATATAATTAGCATAGCAGAAACAAACATTTTAAGCAAAGAAGGTTTCTTCATATCAAACTTCCAAAACAACTACAAGGATTTTTGGTCAAATGCAAATCCAAGCAAAAAAAAGGTTCAGGAGTAGGCATACTTATAAGCAATCAATAGGAAAAGCACTTAGGAGGAATAAGTAGAATAAATGAATATGTAATCATAGCAAATTTTATGTTCAAACAAATGAAATTAATGGTCATAATGGTCTATATGCCACCAAACAACAAAGAGAAAAGGAAAAACATACAAAGAACAATAATTGAAAAATACATCAATCATTCATCAAGAACACAAATAATTATGATAGGTGATTTTAATAGTATACCTGATCATGAGCTAGATAGATCAACAAACTTTAGGCAAAAATTAACTAAACAAAATCTCTTACTTAAATGGTTAACAAGACAAGACTTTAAGGATGTTTATAGACTTATAAACCCAGAAAAAAAAGAGTTTTCTTGGTCAGGCAGAGGATTGGAATCAAGAATAGATCAAATTTGGGTTACTAAAGAGTTGGCAAACAGGTTATTAGATGCAGAAATACAAGAAATAGAAGTTTATATAAATAGTGATCATGAATCAGTAATAGCACAAATTAATTTAGAACATTTAATAGAACTATATAGTGCAGTGGAAATTAAAAAGAATAAATACTATAGAACAATTTTCTTGTAGAAAAAAGCAACCAAAGAGGATATAGAAAATTATAAAAGAGAGCTAAACTTACAGCTAAGGAAAAGAATTTTAATAGAAGAACTACAACAAACATCAAAAATTTTAGATGACGAAAAGATTATGAAGAAAAATCTGCAAAGCAAAATAGATGATTGGTGGGATATTATAGTAAATGGAATTCAAACAGCAGCAAAAAAAAATCTGCCAAAAAAGAAAATATATAATACACAAACAATCGGAAAAAGAAGACAAAAGAAACAAAACTTTCTAAGTTACTAACACAATTGGGAAGATGGATTAGTATTGGGAAAATAAATATTAAGATTGGTTTATTAAACAAGAATATAGAAGAGCTGAATTCTGAGCTACAGTATAACAATCAACAAGAAGGAACATATATAGATACAATACAAAAAGAATGGTCACAAGAACTAATTAATAATTTAAAAGGTTGGTAGAAGATACTCTATATGAGAAGAGCAAGTGAAATCGAGACATTAAAGTAGAAAGAAATCAAAGAGTTTACAGAAAAAAGATGTCAGATAATTATTAGAGATCAAGAGAAAATGCTTAAAAATCTGCTTGACAAACCAAGTAGGAAAATACAAATAGACAAATTATTAGTAGAAGAAAATAACTGAAGAAACTTGCTTACTGAACTAGCAAAAGTTTTATCTAAAACAAAAGATCATTTCCAAAACCAGCTAAGATCAAGACATTTCAACCAAATCTTGTTTAAAAAGAGTTGAACAAAAATATATGAACCCAAGAATACAATAAAAGCAGAGTGGTATAGGGAGCTAAATTAGAATATCACAGACAAAGAATAGACAGAAATGTTATCAGAACTGAAGAAAAACACTGCTCCAGGCATAACAGAAATCATATACAGTCTAATTCAAGTAGCAGATGAGCAAACACAGCAGCTCTTTAAAAAGTTTGCAGAAATATGCATTAAGGCAACATAGTACCATTAAAATGAAAAATATCACAAATATATCTAATTCTTAAGAGTAAGAATTGGCATTATAGTCTAAATAACATAAGACCTATTGCTCTACTAGAAACATTTAGAAAGTATGCTACATAAGTGTCATGCCAAAAATATAAATTAATTTTCTTTTTATTCAATATTAACATTTATTAATTTTCATGAATTTAACAGTTTTTCTAAATAAACTTGCATGATCGATTAAATAAATTTTTTTTAATCTACTCTACTGTGTATTGTACTGCTATTATAAAAAAAAAAATAATAAAAATAATAAAAAAACATTAAAAATAAAAAAAATTAAATTGAAATAAATATTAAAATTATCTATTGATATTTTTGTTCTATTAGATTTTTGTTAAAAATATTAATTTCACTTAAAATTGATGATATTTTCAATATTGATGAAGACGTTGACATAGATCTTAGTGATAACAATAATGAGCTTGACATTGATAATATGCTTGACTCTATTCTAGATGCATCAAATGGCATCGGTCAAGCATAGGAAGTTGTGAATAATAATTCAGAAAAAATGCCAGGTGAAGGAAAAGTAAAAACATATTATTTTTCAGTAAACAAATACATTGAATGGATTAAAGATCTCGAAAAGTCAGGTCTAAGTTATTGTCACCATGATCATCGAGTTAAATTAGATGCAAAAAGAAAAAGCATGTGGTCTGAAAGATGACATTGTCATCATTATGGGGTATATGAGAGTGTTGCTGGAAAAAGCTCAAATAAAAAATCACATTTGGTACAAAAAGATTCTAAAAAATGCAAATGTATAAGTTATATTTTTGTTGTACTTCTCGTTAAATCATTGACAGTAACCTTAAAGTATTACTATAAGCATCGTAACCATCGGCCCAGTCAGCTTTCAGACCTGTGTACACTCCAACTTTCTGATAATATTCGACAATTTATTCAACAGCATGCACTTGAGGGACTTGATGTCTTTAGCATACATAAACTTATACGATTTCGGGCAATAGAATTACAGGATCAGGTTGTTATATTTATTATTTATCTTTTATTTTTTTAATTTATTTTTTTTAACTTATTTTTTTATATTATTTAATTTATTATTTTATGTTATTTGATTTATTTTTTTTATATTATTTAATTTTTTTTATATTATTTAATTTTTTTTTATATTATTTGATTTTTTTTTATATTATTTAATTTTTTTTATTCGATTTATTTTTTTAATTTATTTTTTTATATTATTTATTTGATTTGTTTTTTATTTATTTTTTTATTTTAAATTAACTTTTTAGATTCATTCACTTAATTCGGAAGGTCATTCACATTCACATAATGTGCAAGAATTACGAGATGGGCTAATAACGTGTGATGACATTTATACAATTGTTTATAATATAATGAAAACATCTGCTTACTTTGATAAGGATGAGATGTGTTCTTTAGAAATGTGGTATAATAAGATAATTAGTAAGAATGAGGTTTGTTTATTCAGAAGATATAATAAGATAGACAATATTGGATTTATATTCATGTTTCAGACCAAAGAACAAAAAGAATTGATGGAATTCACAAGAGTAGTGTGCTTAGATGGGATGCATGGGACAAATTATCATAAATATCATTTGTTTACACTTGTTATACAGCATCTAGTGGTAGAAAGTAGATATCTGGTTGTGTTTTTGATAAGTGAATTTAAATGAACATCGACATTAAAAGAGTGATTTGCTTTTTTAAAATGTAAAATAAAAGGTAGAGGCCAGATATTTTTATGACTGATGATGCTGGTGAAGAGATTAAAGCATCTCAAGAAAGCTTTCCTGATAGCTCTGTGTTTTTGTGCCATTTTTATGTGCTACGGTCTTGGTGTAGAAAACTGTGCTATAAACATGACACAAATAGTGATTCACAAAAAGAAGCTGTTTTGGATAATCTTTGGTGATTACTAAAGATGGAAGGATGGACCAATGCAGATGCTCAAGTACAAATAGCAAGAGCAATTAATCAATAGAGAGAAATAGGTAATGAGACAATAAATAATTTTGCAGATTACTTTGAGCATTGGTGGAAGCCAAAGTATGAAATATGAATGTCTTGCTTAAGAGGAGCAGCTAGAAATATGATGGACATGAATAATTTAATTGAATCATTCCATTGTAAGCTAAAATATACTAAATGAGAGGATGGTCAGGTATGGATTAAAATTAATTAAAATCATTTAGTTATTGATTGTTTAAAATATTTTAAATAATTATTTATCACATTTAACTTTTTTTTAAGTACATATTTAGAATATTTATAATAGAGTGTTGTTTTTATTTATTTATTTATTTATTTATTTATTAATTTATTTATTTAATTTATTAATTATTTTTAATTTTTAAATTTTTTTTTAATTTATTCAATTTATTCAGTATTTATCAATAGAGTTAATGATTTGTCAAAAAAATAGCTATCTAATTTTACTAATTTTAATTTCTATCTTTAAGGTCAACGACTTGATGGCGAAGTACATCTTCTTGTAGAAGTTGTACTTTGTGACATGAATTTTTCTGTCTTTTAGAATGAATTAAAAATTGGCAGGATGAATTCACAGCAGCGTCAGCAATGAGTTTGTGAACTTGTAGGAACTACATACATTAATAACAATAATATTTACAATATCCAGCCTAATCTTTGGATAATACATTCTTTAACAAATGATGATATAGAATATTCAGTCAGAAAAAAAGATCTTACAAACATTAAAAATTGTCCTAATGCTGCCCTTTACATTTGTAATTGTCATGATTTTCAATTACGACAATTACTATGCAAACATGTGTTTGCTGTTTTAGCACAAAATCATGCACATGATGAGGATACAAGAGATGATCAACTACTTATTGAATCAGATTTTTTTAATTCTCATATTTCTTATAATCCATCTGCAGATCAAAAAAACAATAAAGACATCCAACTTGCAAAATTGCAAGAAGAGCTTGCTGCAATTACCGAAGAATAGAAAAATATGGAAGGAGAAGATATTTACAATTTACGAATGACTCTTTAGCATGTTACCCAAATGGAACAAGAAAGAATTGCAATGATAGAATCTGTTCCACGGGCTACTATTAATAATGAGTCAAGAATTCATCAAATAGCACTAAATGTGAAAATTACAAGACAAAATAAGTATTGATTTAAGTATTATTGTTTTTTTTTTGTACATATATATTTTCTTCTCATTTAAACAAAATTTATGCAAAATTAAAGTTATTTATTAAAGCAAAAAAACCTGCTAAACATTCAAATTCATTTATTCTAATTGACATCTTGTAAAATATAATAGATTATTGTACATTTTGAATGAATTAATAAAATATTTGAAAATTTAAAGCTCAATTATTGATTTGTTTTAAAGTTTAAACTATAAAAATTTGGAGTTCAATTTTCATAAAAGTAATTTGGCGATTAAAAACATAAAAAAATTTTTTGATAATGTTTGACAGTAATATATTCGCTCTTAGTTAATAATCTATTATAATAATTATTATTATTTTGGTTTTGTGATGAAGGTGTAATTTACTCCACCTAATCAAAGACAATATTTACAGTGCCCAATCAGAAGTGGTGGGGGAAATTAGGATGCTCCTTTTTGTACTGGTTCCTAGGCCATTACACATTTCAGAGTATATCACCTGCCAGTAAGATGCAGGGGGCCTTCTGTTGTTAACTATTTACTCACTTTTAAAACACTAACACAGGCTACCCTTGCAGAGTTCACTCAGACCCCAGTACTGACTTTACAGCATATCTCTAGTACTTTTAGTATACCCCTGCTTTGAATTAAGACTCCCAATCCAGATAGCTCAGAAGGACTGTGATCTGTCCTTGGTATGTTGAGGCCAGCCCAATATCCTTTTTTTTTGGTCTAAAATCCAGCAGCCTGGTTGGTAGTACCTCTTACCCGAAATTCTTGCCTGCCTGAATCATTCATATTGGTATCCATTTCCTAGGTCTAGCCTTTACAGTAGTAGCATCAAAGATCCATATTACCTCTCTGCTTGGAATTTCCAAGTGGGCTTCAGCTTCTCAGTTTTATGGATTTATATGGCCCAAAGACTTATTTTAGGTTTGCACCACTCAGTACTGGTTTGCATTCCTCTGTGTAACAGGTTACACAAATGCCCCAGACCTGCCAGCCATGCTGGTGCGACCATAGTTACAGGTATCCTCTCTCAACTGATTGACAGAATGCCATCACCATAATACTGTCTATATATTATATAGATGATTATCCAAATTTCACCATTGGTGGGTTTTGAACTCACAACCTACCACTTGGAGGTATGACAACTTATCCACTTTACTAAGTCACCACACCCTTTATTTGGTATTGTTAGCAGAGGTAAATGCTTATAAAGTTTATATTAAAAAGGTTGAATAAGATGGTGTTTATGAAGAGTAAGATCTGAGAGGTTAGTGTATATGTATAGTTTAGTTTTGTTTTGGTTAATAGATATTTTAAAACTATGTTTGAAAGAATGTTTTCAGAAATAAGATAGGAATTCTCCAAATGTTATATAGTAGTATATAATAGGTAAATTATATAATAGTAAAAATTTGTTATAGCATGTGTTTGTTTCTGCAGAAGATAGAATATTGGAAGCAGGAACTTGGGATGTTAAGTTGTCTTCTATAGGGTTATTCACTGTTTGAAGCTTAGCTTGCACAGCTGTGAAGGTTACCATAGTCTGCCCTGTACATTGGGTCTGACCATTATTAACTTGGTACTTCATATAAAGGGCTTTACTACCTGCCCACTTACATCATTTTCTTTACCAACTACTAAGAATGTATATTTTGGCAAGATGGTGGCTGCATCTATAAGTTTTGTAGAAGACAGGTTTACTAAAAAGGAGTTTCCTTAAGGAAGAAAGACTCTTCAATTAAGGAAAGAATTGAGTATAACATTTGGAATTTATCTTGTAATATTTTGTTTGTTTCTAAGTAGGCTATTTTTTGGTAATAGATATTAATTTATAAATATGTTAATAATTTGTCAAGAGAATTAAAAAAGGTTAAAACTCTTGCTAATAGTTTTGTACTGGTAGGCTTAGAGATAATAAATTCTACTGTTTGCTGTTTGTTGAGTTTGTTGATGTGGTAGTTTTGTGCTGCAATATTTTGGTATAGATTAAGATATAGGTAAAAGTAGTAACTACATTGTTTGGAATTGGTTAGAACATTGTTGATCTTGCAAGCAGTTTTTCTATTTCTGTTGCAAGCTCATCAAGGAGAGTAATAGGAATTTGTTTGTTAAAGGATGCTTTATGTTTGCTATTTTTGTAAAATATAGATGAATCAATTTTAGGTTGTTTCCAAATTTCATTTTCTTGTTTTGAAAAATCTTCATATAATTTTTTAAAAATATCATTTAATAATTGTGAGAAATTGTATTGGTATAGAGGTTTTGGAGTTGTAGTAGATGAATTTGTATTTTCTGTTTCTTTTTCTTTGTTTTTAGATTCTATTTGTTCTAAGTAAGAACAAGTTTCTTCTTTGCAAGTAAGAATATGGAAGTATGCTAGTTTTATAGTTTTATTGTGGCATTTTTGTAAATTATAGGGTTGTTGGAAATTTATTGTAGTTGGCAAGGTTTCTTTAAGATAAAAAATAAATTTCTGTCAAATTTGGTATTTTAGAGAGTTGAAAACTTTAGTTTCATCTAATGATTGAGTGAATTAACAGTTGTATATTAGAAAGAATTATTTAAACTATTGTTTTAAATGGTCTAAAGAGTTTAAAAAAGATGGAATATTTAGTTTTTGATTAAAAAGTGTTTTTGGAATATTGAAATCAAGATAAATATTGAATTAGCTATCAGATCTAATTATAACATATTGCTTGTCTTTGTCAAAATCAGATATTTTTGAAATTATATTAAATCTTTTAGGTTGAAGTTGGAAGTCTTCAGCAAATTTAATATAATTGATGACTTGATAGTTGTTAAAAAGATATAAGTAAATACAGGCTAGATTAATGCAAAGTTGAAGTTGGTTTTGGTTAGTATATAGAGGCATAGTTGCTAAGAAGACAAAGATTTTAGAGTAGTTAAGTTTTGTAAACAGAATTATTGTAAATGCTAGAATAATTTTTTAAAGGTTTCTTCAAGAATGTCAAAAGGAATTGTAATTGCTTTATCTGTGTTAGGATTGGCTTAATGAATAAAATCAATAAGGAACTGGGTCTGTCTCTAGCCATTTTGTGAATGATGTAGTAAAAGCTAGCTTTTAGAGCCTTTTGTTTGAGAGTTTTGGGTTTAATTTCTTTACTGAGATAAAAGTCATATAAGTAGGATTTGAGAAAGTTAAAGATTTTTCTAGAGAATTCTGTTTGGAGTTGTGATTTATCTTTTATGTCATCTAAGATTGAAAAATTAGCAAAGCAATCAAATATTGGATTGGCTTTAATTTTTGGTTGGTTATTAGTAGTATTGGTTTATGTTTGTTGTTGTTGTTGCTTATTTATTTCTTGTTGTTTGCTTGTTTCTTGCTATTGTTATTGTTGTTCTTTAGAGTAAAGTGAGTTTTGGTATAATAGTTGTTGTTGTTATTGTTGTTATTAGTTATTGTTGTTGTTGTTAATAATATTGTTATCTAAATCCATGTCGTTTGTGGTACTATTGTTATTACTAGGTGAGGTTGTGAATATAAGTTTGGATGCTAATAGGTTGTAGGAACTAATTATTTGTTGGAGTTTTTGAATGAATATAGAGAAGGAGCTTGATTGTTAAATAGTTTGTTGAATATTTGCATATGTTTTGTAATAAGGTTTGTTATTATATAAAATTGCATCTATTGCCAAGTAATGTTAGTTGTTCATTTCTTTGCAGGGAATAGACAAGTTGCATTTAGCATATAGGTGGTTATATGTGGTAGATGAGGGTGATGCTGTTGGTGATAGAGAAATAAATTCAGTAGAATTTGCAATATTGTTTGCTAAAGATTTTTTATCTTTGGATTTTTTATTAGTAAAAATAACTTTATTTTGTTTATAGGTTTGATTGGTAGTAAAGATAAAGTAGGTGTGAAACTTGCCACAAAAGCATGTAATGATTGAACTAAATTTAAGTGCTTTAAAGTAGTGACAACTTTTAGTTCCTTCTCTAAGTTCTGTAGTTGAACAGTTGTTTGGTTGCTTGTTTGCTGAGATGGAACTTGATATATTAGTTGCATCATCAAGAATACCAATACCAAAGCTTTTAGGACACTTTTGGTAAAAATAGTCAAAGTCAATGGTATTAGGTGCAACTGTTGTTAAGGTTGGCATTTTGTTCTAAAAATAAATTTTTAAATGTGTTTTACAGAAAAATTTGTTTAATTTAGAGTTTCTAGACTAGTTAGGAAAGTTTGAAAAAATGTGTGAGCTTCAGATGAGCTTATTGGAAATTTAGAAAATTCTAATAGGTATTAGAAAAGTGAAATTTCCAGGCATTCTTGCAAATTTTCCTAAAATTGCCAATGAAAAAACCTGCAAAAAACAAGTTTTTGGTTTTGTTTTTTACTTGTATTTCTATAAGTTTTGGTCTGTTTTGAATAAAATATATATCAAAATATCCAGTTCAGTAATCTGAACAACTTTTGAATAGGTAAAAGATAGATTTAATTAATAGAATTATGTATAAATAAACAAAAACAAAAAACTTGTTTTTTTGGAAATTTTCTCAGCAGCCAGGTGTTTTTGAGATTTAAAACACAGTTGGCAAGAATGAGAAAAGTGTGCTGAACAACTTTATTTAAGAAGTCAAGTAAGGTTTACTTAGTAAAAAGTTGAGAAATGATCAAATATTTTTTTTGTAGTTTTGGTATAAGTGATCTATAGAAAGAGTTGCTTTTTTCTTATTTTATATAATATATAATAAATAACCTTTATAAAAAAGAATATTAGATTTGGCTAGTAGATATTTAAGGCTTTTAATTATGTTAGGTCAATAAAGATAAGTAAAGTAAATTATATAATAAAAAACTTGAATAAACAACATTAATTATAAATATTTATAAAGTTTGTAATAGTAATAGTATTAGTATTTATTATATATAATATAATATATTAGAACTTGTTATTTAATAAAATAAATAAATCATACTGCTTCTAAGGGTTATTTCAGTTTTTTTATAATACTAAATTCATCATTTACAAATATAACTTTACACTTATTATCTATTAAAACTAATTAAAGATATTTATATATTTTTATTTAATATTCTATTATTTTTTATTCTTATTTTTTATTTATATTTTTGAATCTAAAATACTGTTTTTAATTATAAATATAATTATTATACTTATTACATTTTCATGCATTTTTCAAATAATTAGTCACAATATTCCAGTTTCACACTACTTAAATAAGCAACTAAAATTGTATATATGATTATCTGTATTATTATTATTATAAAAATAGTTTGTAATAACTAATTCCAATATATTAATAAAATAATTATTATAAAGTATAACCTTGAAAAAAAAGTAATTTATTTCTAAAAAAACCTATATTATAAATAATTAAATTATAAACAAATTTATTTTATAAACAGTTTATTATATCAGCCAATTATTTATAAACAAGTTTTTTTATAAATTACACTAATCTTGATTCTAATAACAATAATTAAAATTATTATATTAATATAATAAAATAAATTATATAAATATAAATTAAGCTTTAGGCATCTTACATTCTGATGCATTTCTTAAATATCTTAAATCTTATTGAAATAATCTCTGACATATTATAGAAGCAAAAATATTCTTTGTACAATTTTATATTAATCCAAATTTTAACCCTAATTCTAATTCTAACTTTAATTATATAGTTAGATTTATTTTGCTATAGGATGCATCAAATTTGATTTTTTTAAATTAATTATTATTAAATATAATTGTTTATAAATTAATTGTTAGCAAATTAAATTGTTAAAATGATTGTCTATAAGATAAATAAACCTATATAAAATAATTAAATTCTTATTAAATTGTTATTAAAAAGTATTAAACAATTGAATATATGAAAGGATATAGTAATCTAGTAAAGTAATCAGATTGTCAATCTTTGAGTGGCAAGTCTAGAATTCAAATTCCAATATTAATAAAAATTTGAAATTTTTTCTGTATTATAGTTAATTGTCTTCTGCTATTAATTGAAAATGGATACCTATTATCTATATTATATCAGTTTGACTAAAAGGTCACATGGCATTCATGCAATAGTTGTACTTTGCATAAAAAAACACAAATTAGTACTAAGTAGTATGAACTTATAATAAGTTCTTATGGTTATATAAATTATAGAAACCAAAAAGATAGAAGTCTATCTAGAAGACCTGAGTAGAAAATTAACTTGAACTTTTGACAGTATATTATAAAGACTAGACCTATGAAACAGAGCTAAAACTAGTGAAGTTAGACAAAAAGTTAGCTTTTAGAAAGGAACTGAATAAAACCAGCTAGACTACTAGAATCTGTTCTAAAAAAAAAGATTATATGCTGAAAAATATATAAAACAAAAATATATAATTATGATTTATTTGTTTGAGCTATTTGGTCTGAAAGCTTGGTAGAACTTGATTTGAATGCCAAAATAGTAGAAATATGTTATAAAGTCAGTACTGAAATTAGAATAAATTCTACAAAATATAATAGTTTAATAATATACTCTGACTGCAAATGTTAGTTGCAACCATAGTATTATTAGGTTAACTGTAAAAATAAAATACACAAGATTCTAAAAGGTTTAGTACAAGATCAAAGATTTTTTATATAAGTGAACTGTCTTAAAAACTCAGTAGTTATAAAATATCTTCATTAGCATTAGCTAAATTATTAGTAAGCAGAAATAGGTAGATAAATATAAAAACTAAATATATAAATAGAGAACTTACAAGTAGATTTCAGATATAATATCTAGTGTAGAACCTTTGAGCAGACTACTTAAATTAGAAATGACTAAAGTTGTACAAGTAGCTAGTTGTATAATTTTTCATGGTTGTCTTCTGTAATTGTTATGCAACTATTAGTCAAATACATTATTAATAAAATCTTAGATTACAAGTACTCATCTTAACATTTAAAAAAAAAAACAATTGAACATATGAGCTGCTGTTAACAAAAAATAAGCATATTGATATTTTAATAAAATTTAATGTCTTAATTTTTACTGCTTATAACTTGATAAATTTCTAAGCTATTCTCATAATTAAATAACCAAAAAAAGTTTATATCTTTAGCTTTCTTCTAATTATTCAATAATAAAAATAGATTTAAAATTCATTGAAATTAGAAATAGGTTGATTATAGTTATAACTGGTCAATAACTGGTTATAACTATAACCAATATCGGTCAGTCAAAAACTTGTGACTGACTAGTTAAAATCCTTACTAATACTGTTTTGGTAATGTTAATTAATTTATTACAATATTTATTATTATATTACACAATAATAAGTAATTTGAAATAATAAGCTTAAATTATTTTTTCTTGGTGTTAATCATATGTAGAGATGAGTGCAATGCCATAATTGGTTGTAATTATAATGAATTATGGCATTATTTTGTTGTGATTCATTATAATAACAACTAATTACAGTATTTGCTTACATGCTTTAATATTTATAAACTAGGAAAACAGAACCCATTTGAAGTCTGAAACCATAAAAAAACTTTGGTTCGATGTAGTATCATAAGGATGTTTGTTTTATGTTACACTTGATCTAGCCAATAAACATTGGTCATTGATTGTTTTGATTTTTTACTTTACACTTGATCTAGCCAATCAAAATTTAGAAATTGTTAACACACAGACATCAAATGTACTATTGCTCTGCTTGTACGTAGTGTCCTTCGGACAATAAAACTATGAAAATGGGGACCATTCAAAGTCAGAAGGATTTTTGTTTTATGTTTCACCTGATCTAGCCAATAAACACTGGTCATTGATTGTTTTGATTTTTTATGTTACACTTGATCTAGCCAATCAAAATTTAAAATTTGTTATTGCTCTGCCTGTAGTGTCCTTCGGACAATAATTTATTTTAACTAAGATAATTCGGATTAATAAATTTAATGAGGACACTCATCCTAGAGATGGGTTTCATGCGCATTTTGTCCCATCAAGATTTCTCTCCTCTCGATCGGTTTTACTTTTTTTGCCTTTTTTTTATCATGCGATATCATGCGCATGTTATTATAAAATGCACATTTTCACCATCACTACTCATACCGATGACTGATTCTCGTGATATAGAAGGAAAAATCAGTAATCTTGAAGATCACATATAAGTAACTTTATTTTGCATCATGGTATCCTGTTTTATCTTAAGCTTCACTTTATAATTTATCAATAACAGTCACAGTAATAACCATCATACTGGACTTCCCCAGCGCAACCATCAAAAAACCCGGACACGTCATCTTTGTGGCTTATATTGCTGATTTTATATATTTAAAATTAATATATATAGTAATTTTTATAATTGTTATCGGTACGTATTATTTTTTTTATGCTTAACGCAATTGATGATGCCACATAAATCACATATCCGGGGATTTTTTTTGTGGTTACGCTGCAGTAGTTCATCATACTGCATATCAATACTGATCCTAATCTTGATTAAATATGCACAGAGATCTGATTAAAACTTGGATGGATAGAAAAGTTTTGTCGCAAGCCTAGCTAATATGAACATTATTGGACCGGTCATTTGACCGGTCCAATAACTGCGGTCGGTCGGTTATGAGTCAATGACCGGCAATAACCGATCGATAACCGACCGGATCCACCCCTAGTTGGGACATAAGCAGCGAAAGTTAAGGCATTAAATTATTGATCTACCTAAAATTCGACTAACTTAAAATAAAGGCTACTCGAAAGCAGACATGGAAGATTTGGTTTGAGAACAGATCCTATTGTCACTAGAAGATCTTTATTAATATGATTCTTATTATCTATTTATTTGTTCGTTCCTACCCTCTAGTTACTTGAAATTGATGGGTTTTATTCATTACAAATTACAATGGGGCTTTGATGCTACGATTAGAACCTTGCAGCAATATGACTAATTTAGTATCGGGGAAGGGAATTCTATGATTAACGATGAGCAATTCATACACGTTTACAGTGCTATGCCTTTAGTTCCCACCATTTAAATACCATAGGCGCCTTACTATTGTTCTCAATTGGGCATCGCCTTGAGTTAAACCTGAATTGGCTTTATTAAATGCCTTCGTTTTGTCGTTCAATGCGCATTTCGGGATCACGTTTTTCAGGTGACTGTGGACAGGTTACATTACCCATTAAAACACACACAAAAAAAGATACCAATAAGTGGTAAAGAAAAGCAGGAAGGTCATACATTAAATTCTTGTAGGTATATCTTGAGGTTAACGCCGTGATTTTTAATGGTGAGCATCATGTGGGCTCAGATTATATTAGGTTCGATTTTGTACTAAGCATATAAACCCTATTAAAAAAGTTTGTCCAAATTTTGTCGGTAATATTTAAAGAACTTTCAAAGTTATTCTGTTTTTGAGTCGATTTTACGAACATACTGTATATCGTACTGATTTTGTACAAAGTTTATACCTAATGTTGTCAACCCAAAAATTGTTTTTGTCCAATATCGTACTGGCATTCAGAAAAGTGACATCATATTTTAGAACAATGCCAACAATAACTGAACAAACTTTTTTTATGGAGATATAGTTGTTGTATAATTATTGGTATTATGGCATGATGTAATTTTACCACGTGATGAACTAATTTATCATAGGATCAGATTGTCACAATATTTTAATACTATGATACCGTCATATCTTAATTATAGCTGTATGTTATAACTAAAAATACAGCGACGTTTTGTGGGACTGGGCCTTAATTATTAGGTCTTAGACTTTAGAATCAAATAGAAATTATATTGCATAATTTGCTATTACTTATAAGATCACATTTATGATAAAGTCATAAAGAAAAGAATCTTTGTTCTTCTATTTATTTCTAAGTTTTATAATCTGTCAAAAGAAAAAGCACCATCGAAAAGAAAATCAGTAATGCATATACCTTTGATACACCCGTAAACGTAAAACCAGTTGTGAATTCCTTATTTACAAAATTTGTTACAGCCTGTGGCAGCTTTAAACTATGTAGCTTATGAATTGTAATTTCCCCAAGTAAGGAGTAAAAGAACTGCATAATATAGTAAGTTCCTGATTTTCCTTTTCAAGTATAGTAACGGGTCGAATTGACATTCTTAGTTTATATATAATATACACAACCGTACCAAGTACTCCATTTACTAATTCTTAATTTCATAGTTAAACTTTTTGTTTTATTTTAGATTCATTCCTTATAACAATTGTTTGGTTGTATAAATTTGCACCATCACCACATGCCAATTTATGGAATCATTATTAAACTTTTGGTAGTAAATAATCATTAATCAATCAGCCTGTTTTGTTGATTTTATCGCCAAGATAACCTTGATAAGACACACAAAATCTAATCATAGACTTAGATATCGGTGTTACTCGGGTAAAATCAGACACCAGGGTTCCGATTTTTCCCGAACTGATACGGATCATTGACAATTTCGGGCTCCTATGTTTTAATTTTAACAATTTTAGACTCGTTAGAACCTTCTTATCAATGCAAGCATTTATTTGTGATAAAGCCATCCAAAATATTCTGGCTTATTAAAAGTTATTTATTAATAATTTCAAAAATCTATTACTATAGGAAAAAATTTGATGGTTGCACGGGAATCAAACATTGAAAATTCGTGTAACACTTATCGTTATGGTTCCTTGATGGGCTTAACATCTAGTTAGCCCATATAGGAAATGAATTAGGAGAACCCCATCTGAATGTAAGTATCAGATTGTGGTTATCCTAGTCCATTCCTCATTTATATTTCGCATTTTAACTAAACTCAATATGCTTGCTTGCTATATGATGACATATTTATTGGTAATTCTTATTTTCTAGTAAATAAACTATTCTTTATTAAATATTTAGTGAAAGTCAGTCAATATATTTTAATAAAAATCACTTACTACTAGTGATGTGCCATTTATATGATACCTGAAAAATTTTAGCGTATAGTTATGTTCCGGCAGCTGATTGGCTGGCAAAATTGATCGGCAAAAATTTTAGCGTTGTAATCGTAAAACGGCGAGTCAGTTGCTAATCGGTCTGATTCCTCGTGTAACCACTTGGGAGGATTAATTCCGGTCCAAAAAGGCGTGTTAGATTTGGCGAGTGGTTTACTGGGTACTAGTCGGGTTCTACTGTCTTAAGGGAGGTTTCGGGTTGGTTATCAAAAATATACGAACACACTTTATGTACTTTACGGGTTAGGGACAGATTTTTATTGTAGTAATGACTATTACGATTTAATAAAGTACTCAGTTTCTTACGTTACAAGCAATTTCCTATTCGTGTTTAAGCAATGTATTATGTACTATGTAATATGTATTCGCTTAGGGAAGTTATTATTCCCGAAGGGCCTTTCGGCCTTTATTTATAATTGTCTACTTCTATTTACAGTCCGCGATGCATACGACTGATATTACCTAAAAGACCCTTCTGACCGATCGCTTCTATCTGTCATATCCGTTATATGCGACCGATGCGACTGATACGATCGATCTTTTCCTAATTGGGATATGAACCCCAAGCGGTAAGGGTCCATCTGGGTCCCACAGCGTACATTACGACATACAGTACGTATAGTACTGTACGCGGCACATCACATTTTAAATTAAGTTACTATTTTTGTTCAATTTCCGGATGCAGGACCTAAATCAGGATCTGTCAAATTGGAACCCCTCTAGTAATATTATATTTAAATTGTCATTAATATAAGGTATATAGTGGTTTTGCCACGGTAAAATAGGAAAATAATCAGTGACTTTTATAATGAATATAAGCTAGTTTTTTTCATATTACTAAAGTTTTAATTCGAAATTAATCAGTGTTATATCCAATAACGTGACGAAGTACTCTGTCGGGGCCTTACATGAGAGCGGGTACGATGATCAATTCCTTGATATAGATATCCCAGCAATTAATCACATCAATGCGATTAATTAAATAAATCAAGGAAGTGAGATTTAATAGATAAAGGAAATTTAATGGTGAAAGAAGATTTATTAAGTAAAAGGATTTAGGTGAATAAATTAATGGAGTTGAATTAAATAGAGAAATGAGATTAATGTAATTAAAGAAGTTATAATTAAAAGTTAAATGCAAGTAAAGGTCAAAATGATCCTAATGAACAATATGTCCAGTTTGTTTTATTAAAAATAACAAGTCCTAAATACATTGTTTTGTCCATAATAAAACCCTAACACTATACCTAGTATAGACCCTGTAAACCCCTATTAGTGCTCTGAATGGATCAGAATGGATCAGGTTATAAGTCAACCTGAATCTGATCCAAAACTTCAGGTCAGGTCAGGTTGAAAACTTTTGAGTTAGAGCTTTATTTTGACCCAAACTAAACCTGAATTAACCTGACCTAAAATTTTAAGACTAATATGTTAAAATTTTTTAAAAAATGAATTTAGTTCTCTATTTTACTCTTAAAATTCATATAATGATGTCTATTGAAGTTGGTAAATCAAATTCAAACTCAATATGCATTATAACTACTATAGAAAAGTCATGCATTGTATACTAGAATCAATGAAAATTTTTTATTTTTATTCTATAATTTATAGAATTAAAAAAAAAATTTTATTGATTTTGGTCCACAAAATTTCATAGCAGATTCTTGATTTGATTAGCTAAGAGTGATGAATATAATATTTGCTCAGGATTATTAGAAATTTATATTGTTTCTAAGCAAATTTTATTATGCTGCAAAATTATTTTCTAAAATTTATATTTTGTAATTAAAAAAATTAATATTTTGATTGAAAATTAGTAAATTATTATATAATGTAGGAAAAATTTTGCAATTTACAGTCATTAACCAATCAAAATTGAGGATTTGTTATACCAATTTTGTTTAAAAAAATCTGATTAGTAGTTTTATTTAAATTATTATTTAAAAATACTTATATACTTGCTATTAGAAACATATATACTTGCTATTAGAACCAAGAAAAACATATAAAATACTTATTTTAAATATTTCTAATTTTGATAATTTTGGGTTATGTTAGGTTAAGTTTAGTTCAGATTAATGTTCAACTTAAACCTGATATGAAATTTTTAGATCAAATTTTTCTAACTTGAATTTGACCTAATTTGAAATTTTGGGTTAGGTTTCAGGTTGAGTTTGGGTTGACCCAACTTGATTCAGAGCACTAACTTCTATAAACATTATTATTTATCAAGTTTTTGTTTATATAACTTATTCTACTTGTATTCATTAACTCAAAATAACTAAAAGGCTTAATCACCTACTAGTCAAATCTAATGCTCTCTTTCAAAAAGGATATCTATTGTATATTATATGATAATTTAAATTATAAAATAACAGAATCACAGTTATATGAATCTAATATTAGAAACAAATCAATTATTTTTAAATTTGTACTTCAAATCTTAAGTATAAAGAACCTGATAAAATAGTCATTAGCATGCTAAAGAGTTTAAAGTTGGTATTAGAATTGGTTACCAAAACCTTTTTGGTCAAATTCAAAGGTTTCAAATTTTGGATTATAGTTTTTAAAACCTTATCTAAAACCCAAAATTTTATTTGAAATTCAAAACTTTACCCAAAATCCCAAAACCCTATTAGTATAATAAATTTTTATAAAATCAATAACAATACATTAAATATATAATTTAAACTATTTTTTTATATATACAAATCTAGATTAAACTAATTTTTATAATATAAAATAGTTATAGATTGTATCTTTACAATAACTAAATAAAGTGAAGTAATAAATCTATGATCACTAAATTGTAAATTTTATAATAACTTTGTTTTGAATTTAATAATTTATATCCGAATTTAATTATTAGATTAGAATTTACAACTGTTATCATTATTTTTAAGATACCTTATAAAAATTAACTAAATGGGTATTCTGCTGATTTGATAAATGATTGATTTCAGCATAAATAATGTATACCAATATAAAATTAATACTCAAAAATTTTTAAAAATATATTATATTGTTAGTTCATAATTAGAGCATAATAATATTTATCAAAATAGTAAAATAATCTATTTAATAAGTAATTTGCTTTCTTTGATTCTTTAGACAGCTTGCAATTGAATTTTTAGTTAATATTACTTTAGAATTCTTAGAAAGGAAGAAGAATAAAATTAAATAAATATATAAAATAAACAAATATAAGACAATTTGATTGATTGATATAAATCAAGAGATTGATGAAAATTATTTAGAGTTTTGATTGGTTTATAAGAACCTTTAGCTAGAGGTAATGTTAACTAAAGAATCAACTTCAAACAGCCTTAAAGTGAAAAGTGATTATTAAAAGCATGAAATCCAATAAACTCACTATTCTAAAATTATATTTTATTGCTGTATCCAAATTCTATTAACAATAAGCTAAACCTTACTGTTAATATTTAAAAAAAAAACAATAAACTAAAAAAGAATGAAAATCAAAATAAATTATAAAAACTAATTAAGAAAATGCAAATGAACTAGAAAATCTTAATTAATTTTTAATGTACTTCAAGAGATCATAACTTTGATTATTTATTTGAATTCAAGACATAGTAACAAAATATAATTGAAGAAAAAATAGTAACAAATAGCTTAGTAGTATTAATAAAAACTTTGTGTTATTGCATAAATTGGAGTATTATAATTATTTTAAAAGGTGATGAAATATTTCAATACTTAGAAAAACTATAATTATATACTTTTTGGCTATAATAAATATTTCATTTATTAAGCTATTTGAAATAAATAGAATGATTAATTTATTACTTACTATTATTACTTTGTTAGTCTAAATTTTTTTTGTTTATATTTTTTAATTTATAATTTTTAAAAATTTTAGATTATAGTTTGGGTTTCAGATTATAGTTTTGGAATTCAGATTTCGGAGTTTCAGATTAGAGTCTTCTAAAACTAGTTTAAGGTAGGTTTCATTTCAAGTGCCAACTCTAGTTGGCATACATTTATTATTTATTATTATAAAATTATTCTCATATAACTTGATTGGTTAATGAAAATTTAATAATAAGGTGAGACCAACTTGATTCTGTGTTTTACATTACCCCCTCTCCCCTCCAGAAGAGTGGGGGATGGGGAAGAATTTGTGGTTTACATAGTAAAATTTTAAAAAAAAAAATTTCAAAAAAAATATTTTCGAATTGTTCTATGGCTATATAAAAATTTTCCAAAATATCCTGTAGCTCTATGTATATTTATCTAAAATTTTTTACAATGATAGAGAGGAGCGCTGAAAGAGTGTAATGTAAAACACAGAATCCAGTTGGTCTCGCCTAATCAAAAAATAAAGCATACGAAACGATTAGAGTTCCGCATAGGCCGGTCTGGTTGGATTTTCGAAGTCCAAAACTAGCTCATATTCAATTGGATAAACACCGTGACCACATGGTACAATCCATGGATTCAAAGAGCACAAACTGTAAACTGTTTATTTCTAAATTAAGCTCGGATTCGTAATTTTGACATCATATGATAAGGAAAATGATGATGATATCTATGATTTTGCCCAATCAAATTAATAATAAACTATCCATAGATCTTTGGATCTGGATTCAATTAGCCATAGTCAAAAAATTTTGGACTAAGCCTGTTCCATATTGGACCAATCAACGGATGCTCCAGCCTATGCGGAGCCCCACAAATGATTTTAGGCATGCCAGGGCCTATTCTGATGTCGATTTTTTGGTCAGCATTAACTAATTGGCATTGATTGGCCTAAATTACACACATCTTTGCCTTAACCACTCACTAATCTAGGGATCATTTAAGCCTTGCACCTTATGGAATTACCCAAAGGCCAAAAGGCCCTAGGGAAAAGACAGTCACAAACTTCACTTTATTAAAATAATAACTGGCCCCTTACACTATAATAAATACATAAACATCTCCTTGCTACATTAACTAATCAATAAATCCCCAGATCATAAAACCCCGATTTTTGTAATTATCTGTTCTATTCCATAGTATTGTTAAGTTCCTGTCTGGCTGTTGTATCCTAAAGTACCAGGATCAGCCATAGTTGTATCATTCCATTATCCCGAAGGACTGTGAATAGTGAGGTTATATGTGTCATTCAATTACCCAAAGTAGTGAGGTAATTAAGAATAGAGTTAGTAAAAGCACAAGCAAGTAAAACGCAAGACAAGTAAAAAAGAAATACTCATCTATGGACCCAAACCACTGACCAAATCTAACCGCCTCTTTTCGACTAAGCCAACCGTAGGTTACACAATATTTTGAATTGTGGAGCAACTGACTTGCCATTTCAACCGAATTCAATATTATCCAAACAAACAAAAGCAAAACGGTAAAGACAAAAATACTAAATACATAATAAATAGCCATCTAAACCAGCCTTGGTTCACCAAGTAAAAGTATCAGAAATAAGATATTATTATATGCAAACACTCTACCAGATCCTAACCCTAATATTAATTAATTAAAAATCAGAAAATCGGTAATTTCGTAAGGTGCCAAGCTTTAAACATCCTCATTAATGGAGGTTGATTGACACTTGAAGCTATTCGAGGTCTGAGAGACAGCATAAACAAGGTATAGAAAATATATAATTAATTAATTAACTAGATCTGAGTGAAACTGATATTTAATAATACAAAAACTAAAAATTATACATATGGACAGTTTCATTGTAACTATTGATTCTTATGACAATACCAATCATTGATAACATATATAATATTCAATGACCCTAGCATCACCCTGAAAAAATGGTAGCTGAACAGATTTGCCAGGTTACACAAAATTTCAGATGCAGTTCATTGGTTTTTTAAATAACTTCGAAAGTTCAAAAAAATGAATAGTGATAGTGCAAATTTTTTATGAATTATTTATTCTTTGTTTAATGTATAAAACCATAATAATTACAGAATTATCACTCTTAACAGATTAAATGCTGCTCAAATACATGCTTTTTATTATAATTAACGATTTATATGTCATCTTTATAACACAATCCAAGATCGTTCTTAGAAATTTATCATTAAAACATCATCTTATATACTATTACCACTTATTTCTACAATACTTATGCTTTATAATATTTATTTTTTTTTTTTATATCCAATACATTGTATTTTTATTAAAATCTTTCCAAGTCTTTGGCATTGTTATACAATTATTTAATGCCACAATATCATTATTCATTTTTTCTAATGATTTAAAGTTGGAATGAACATTTTTTAACCATAAATGTCCTTTGGGTTTGTTGTGTGATTCGTCTAAAAGCATTTTAGTCTACAGAACAATTGAAAATTAATAAATAATGTAAATACCATATTATAGAACTTTTTTATAAATACCTTATCTAACATTTCATGCAAATAGTCCAAGTTCATTTTAAAATTGTTTTCTTCATCATCACTACTGTTCTCATGTCTAATATCCAATTCCAATTCTTCTTGAGTTGATAAAATATTTGAAGGTTGATAATTTACAGAATTTTCCAAATGGAACAAATTTACTAAATCACCATTATAAGAGAAAATTAATGGATAATATCCATTATGTTGTACCTATATATAAAAAAAAAATTAATACATATTAAGCAAATATTACATATGCACATATAAATAGTATTTTAAAAATAATTTCTTACCTTTTTAAAAAATATTGAATCAGCCTTTTCTACTAAATTAATTAAATGTTTACATAAAAAGAAACAGCTTCGAATATATGCAGGGCATGCACATATCCATTTAGCCAGATCTGTAAAATACTTGTTATTTTCCTAGATTGTTTTTTTTTCAAGCTGCCTCCATTCCTTCTTAAACTCCTTATGCCATGATACCAAGTAACGACCTTGTTCAAGTAGTTGAATTCGATATAAATGTCGATTTATTACTTTCTTTACAAGGATATAGCATAAATGATCAACATGGGATTTATAAAACTTGTACAAATAATCATGTTTTATTTGTCACCAATGTGACTCAATCATCATTGTAGTTTTAATATGGCTAATATTCTCATCAGCTGCTCATGCCCACAAATTCCATTTATCTTTAGAGTACTATTCTTTCCAAAGATAGACCCATAGCTGAAGCAAATTATTGTTTTTGCAAAATTGCATCATTTCACTAACGCATTTTTTCCAAATTTTGTTTGAATTTGTAGTAAAAGTGCCATCAAGTTTGGGTAGTAGCATGTGACGGGTTGAATGATTTTCAACAAGCTCAACTACAGTTTTTTATAATTTCAAGGGACAAAATATTGAATTTGAATTATTTGTAACTCACCAATTAGGATCTATCATAGAACATGCTTCATGCGCAAGTTTTGGATTATATGAATAGTATGTATTTTTTTTATTAGATGCTAATTGATTTTTAATCGCCTAATGTACATGCCAAATACATAATTGTAATTGTGCTGCATTGATTTCAGAAAAATCCTTGTCTGTAAGAATAAAAGAAAAATTTTTTAAATGATGTTCTTTCAAAGCTTTCATCTATTTGAAAAGAATTTCAGTTATATTTTGATTTCTCCCAGTTGTAATAAGAAGATAACTATGAGGAAACCTAGTACCATCAATTATACCAATAACAGAATATAGTTCACAGGCCAAACTATTCATACCATATGTCACATCAATTGCAATTGCGTCAAATTTATTATAAATCAACCTATTAAATAATAATGTTAAGAACCCAAGCACAGGTGTAGAAGAATTAAGATTATCTACAATAATTTCTAGTTTGAATTCTTCTAACAAATGCTTAGCTAACCATAAAGGATCAGAATCTCAACAATATCTTTTGCAAGATTCGATCGATCACCAGTAATAAGTTTGTTGTACTGTTAAATTTTCATATCCTTTAATAAAATTTTCTTGAATTTGATGCCAGATTTCAGGTACAGGAAATTCAATATTATCCTTAATAAAAGTTTTAACTTCAAGTGTTGTTACAACATGTCTTGGTCGTAGATGTAATGCTTTGTAAGAATAAACAATTTTAATTAAATCCAAACTTGAAAAAATATCTATATTTACTGTTCCTTCACAATTGTATTGTTCTAAATATGTAGGTATATCCCTTTGCTTATCTAATTCAGGATGTTTCACTTGTCGTTTTCCAAGTTCAATCCGGCAATTGCAATAATAGATTACAAGGAAAAACTTTTTTTTTGGTTTTTAGTATGATACACCTATGAATAACCATCTCCTTCAGAAATATAAGCAATTATACAGCAGCCAATTTCAAAATCAATATTTTCTTTTTGCAATTCCTCATCCGAAATTGCATCAAGAAGAGACGACAACTCAACATTAAATTCCAACTCTAATTTCTCATTTTCTTTTTCATAAAATTCGTCAGTGTTATTTAAGGAAGTCAAAGAATTATATACCATTTCGGTAATGTCCAAGTGACTGATAATCATATCAGATGTTTTATTTTTTGAGCGAGAAAGTCTGATATTGGTTCGACACTGTAAACACTTTTTTAATGCAATTTCTTTTTCATTTAAAAATGTATCATAGTTTTGGATAGTATGACACCCTATACAATTCCTGGTTTGTTAATTTGACATGAAGCTTGTATCATTTATATGTTTAAAAAAAAAACGTTTATAAGAAAACACTTGTTAAAAAAAAAAAAGATAATAAATGTTTATATAAAAAAAAAGGATTGAAACCGGGTATAAAAAGCTTTAACAATTTACACTGCAAAGTGCAACACAATTTTTGTACTAGAAAAACTTTAGTTGACAGAAAAAGCGAACGATAATGTATTTATTGTTATAGTAATTTTAACAATAGGTTATTAGTATCACAAATAGAGTTGTGTAACCTGGCAAATCTGTCCGGCTACCATTTTTTCAGGGTGATGCTAGGGTCGTTTATAATATTCCTAATTAAGAGATCATGAGCTTGTTTTTTTGGCAAAATAAAATCTAACACAAAAAATTAGCTTTGAATAGAATTATGAACAGACTTTTATTAGTTTATTTTATATTTTTTTTAAATGTCTCTTTTAAACTTAGCTCTACATTTATTCCCTTGCATCATAATGTTATTAATAAAAAATTTTCATGGATTTGGCCTCATTTCTCTCGAATTGTTTTATTCATAACATGCAATTTGTATATAACACTATATACATCATATACATAGCAATAGAATGGTAAAATCAATTCAAATTTGTAAACATTCTAACATTTTTTTTATTATTATTTTGCATCTTATTTATAAGGATGTTATATATTAGTGGAAGTTATTGCAAAATTAAATACTTCAACACATAGCATTATTGTATTTATATATGGTATTCCGCATGACTGGATGACATTATTACGGCTCAAGATAATATAAGCCATGAAAGTGTGATCCTGAAAGCACGTTAAGGTAGATAAAAGTATGGATTTTGCTATGGCATCCACGAATAACTTATAGGTGTTGATTTAATAGTAAAATATAGAAGTTTTAGATACATTTTTTGATATAACTAACTGACCAAATTACATTGAATTTTTTTTTTTAGCTGTAGTTCTTAACTAGCTTTACAATACAATAGAGTTATTTTTGTGATAGCTTTTAATAATACAGTCATCTCTCAATAGAATCATGCAGATGAACACACCTAAAGATGGAAAAATCAAGGTTTTTTAAAACTACTGCACAGCTATACAACCTCAGTCCCTAGAGCCTTTACTCATTAGGTTTCATGTTTATATATATAAATCATCTACATATGTGTAAAGTTGGACTCCCATCATTTTTAATTAATGCTACAAGGTTAGTTTAAATGTCAGTTTTTGTTGTTTTGCGTTTTTTTTCTGCATATCAGTGGTTTGATAATTCTGGCCAAATTTGCAGATCATTTGGCCAGATCTAGAACAAAACAACTTTAAATATGGTCGAATGATCTGCAAGTTTGACCAGAATTATGAATGATGGATTCTATTAAAACAGTATATAAATCACCAGTCAAAAAAATTTTGCTGCATCACGTGATAAATAATTATCAAATCAAATTTCATGAATTTGTATATAATGACAATTAGAATACTAGAAATTTTTATTCGAAATTAAGTTCAAAGATGATTTTATATATTAAATCGAAGTCAAATACAGTCAACTTTCTCTAAGTGCACATTCTTTAAATGCAATGCTTAATAAAATTTTCTCTAAATGCAAAAGCTTTTTTTAACCCTAAATATATAAAACAATATAAATTTTATATTCTATAAATGCAACTTTTCTCTAAATGCAAGGTTTATTTTTTTTTATATTAAAATTTTTATAAGCCTGGTGAGTTGCACTTAGAAAAAGTTGACTGTAGTTAAATATAAATTATTGATTAGTTTTATCAAATTAATCAACAAGAAGGCTTTCTTACTTAAATCTTTTTTTTTTTAATTTTATAATTTTGGTTTAACCGAATTATTATCTGCTTAAGATTAATCTCAATATATAATAGTACGAAAACACAATATATAAGTCAACATAATTATTACAAAAAAAAATTGATTTTGAACAAAAACAATTATTCAAATTTAATTCATATTCAGATTTTTAACATTATAGTTAGATTTTAAATCCAAAATGTATTATGATTTTGACCCTTCCAAGTATTTTGAATTTTTTGATATCTATTATATTTCTCACAGTCATCTACCATTTTTCACAAAGGATTAAAGTTTTTATCAATAGCATCAATCCATTTTTCAGCATCAGATTGTTGAGTATTTTCTTCAATAATAGATTTGATACATTCCATTAACAAGTAAAGTTCTTTTTTTTTCTGGTTTATGGCCTTTTTATTATCTGAAACTTTATATTTTTGAAAAGACAATTCTATATTATTAGAAGTTTTCTTTGTTAGAATTAAATTACTAAAACATTCTATTTGAATTATTTGAATTACTTAAAAATTTTTCTATTGAAAGTATTTAAATTACTTGAAATTTCATTATTAAGAGTTTCATTTAGAAGATTTGAACAACTAGAAATTTCCTCATCAAGAGTATTTAAGTTACTTAAAATTTCTTCATCAGGAATATGCGAACTACTTGAAGTTTTTCCATCAGAATTATCATTAACTAAAGTCTTTCCATCTAATATATATTCAGCCTGCGATTTATTTAAAACTATTAAAAAAAGATTCTCTGATAAATCTTTAAACAAGTTGATATACTGATCATTAAATTGCAAAAATGGATAATATCCCTGCTGATGAATCTAAAATACCAAAGTTATTTTTAATAGATGCATATTTATTTACATTATTGTAATAAATCATATGAATATTTTAAATATATACATACATACCTTTTTAAAAAATCCTGTTGGGGACTGCAAATCACCAACTCTTTCCAACGATCACTTGTACCAAATTCTTTCTAAACAAAGCTGCTCTTTTCTCAAATTGTTATTAAGTAAACCTATCTTGGCTGCCTAAGTAAAATTGTTCCTCATAAAATTTTACACATAGGTGGCCTATCTTTATATCTTTAAAAGCGTTTATCACTGAGATATAACTAAATTAAATAATTTTCTTTTATTGCTAAATACTTATTATTTTACTAAGTAAAACACAGTAGCTACTTAAAACAAAAAGATTCAGCACAATTTTATCTTCATTTTGATATATTATACTCTCTATATGGTCAAAAACTGATAGTTTTATTGAAAAATATATTGAAACTCGCAAATTTTTTTAAAAAATTTGGAAAATTTTTTTTTTCTTTTTTGGAAGACTCCGACCCTCTAGGGCATCCCAGACCTGTAAATCACTATTACTAATCAAAATTACTAATTATTTTATATAAACCTATCTTTGTTTCATCTATTTTTAAACAAAACTTAATATTACCAATTTTGTCTTAATAAATTTACACAAATTTTGCTCTATGTTGATCACACTAATCACTTAGGTGTTATACTAGATGCTACTTTATTTATCACACCTTCTTATTCATCATATTTCTTATTTGTCATACCCTTATTTGTCATATCCTTATTTGTCATACCTCTTATTTGTCACACCCCAATACCAAAAATAATTTAGAAAAATGCCTACTTTAATCGACTCTTAAAAACCAGATATCTATAACATAAACTACTATTATTCTAAATACAAAGACCACTATAGAGTTGGGCTTCACAAGGCCAAATCTCAAGCTCTAAGAGTCCTTCTATTAGCAGCTAAATCAGACTATTGTGATGATAAAAAACAACAACATTACTTTAAAGTCCCATTACAATCTGCAATTGCAACCTGCCTCTGTGGCAAATTTCATATAAGCTTTACTTCTTGACACTACAAAATCACTTATCCAACTACAATTGGTCAACCTATTAACCCAACTCAAACTCAAATCAGAAATACTATCTCTTCACAAAGTTTTAAAAAAACAGAAGAACTACCAGCCTTATTAGTTTCTAAATCAACTAATCAAACTCAACCTTCTTCATTCTCAATAGCATGTATTCTTTTTTCAAACTTTCAAACAGATCTAACCCCTACTGCTATAATTGCACACTCCCAATACTACTATACTTGTTTTTTCTATAAACTTAAAAATATTCAATGTCTTTTTACTGACAATCAACAAAATCATGCTTCAGATTATACAATGGCATTCATCTTCAAAGGCTTCCTAATTCATCATACTTGTATACCACATATCCTAAATCTAAAACTCAAAATTAAACCAACTGAACTGATAATTCCACTTAACTCTGACCAAAAAAAAGTAATCATTCTTTATAAACTTAGCACTATGTCTGCAAAAGACAAAATCTAACTATACAAATCTATTTTTCTCAAAAAAACAAACTTTCAATACTTTACTAAAGAACAAAAGAAAAACAAAAACAAACACCTAGAGATATTTCTAATGACCTTGATTAATTTAAAGAATTTCCAATTACTGAAGAAATAAAACTTCATACTAAACTTGACAACAAACTAGCTTTACAAATACTTGAATTTATTAAACCACATCTTATTAACATATACTTAGAAAAAATTATTGAACAAACAACTGAAAATAAAAAAGTATCTAAATTTAATTATATGTATCTAATTAAAACCTTAGCTGACCAATAGCCTAAATTTCTTATAGACTTTATTTATGAAAATAACCCTTCTACAAACCAATCTTTTGCTATTTCTTTTGAACTAATTCACTCTACTCTTATTGCACTTCTTAAAGAATTTACTACTATATTTTTTATTTACCTTAATTATTCAAAAATCTTCACTTTATACAACTTAATTTCACTTTATATTACTTCAAATAGAATACAAGTTGCATTAAACTTTGCATACTTATATCTTATTTTTCATAACAAATATAAAACCATCAATACAAAAAAATTCTATAAAGATCTTAAACTCTACTCAATATTCTTCAAACTTCATTATTATATCAGTGAGAACAGCATTAACCAACCTCTTTTTAAAATTCAAAATGAATAAATTTAACATCAATATATTTCTTAACATTTCAAAACAACAATTTCTTCAAACTTTTCAAATTCCATCTCTTAAAGATCACTTAACATGATTCAAAACATGATTTGATACTTTATTTGACATTTACAAACAACAATTTACTCAAATTGATAAACAAAAAACATTTAACTTTATTAAATATTAAATCACTCTCAATCTCTCTGAAACTTGTAAAGCCCTCTTACCTTAACAATTCACTATTACCTTTATTAATTTACTATGTGAATGTTCACAACTCTGTTTTAAAGCAGCACTCTATCATATTCATATATGTATTATAGAAAACTGTACTATATTATCAAATAATACTGAACACAATGTCAAAAATCTGGCAGCTAAATTTTTTGAAGAATCCTTCAAATATTATTCTGCATCTACAAACTCTAATTCAAACTTAAGTGCTAAAACTAAATAGTTACATCCAATACTAAATATCACAATTTTTCGATATGATAATGATTTTCTAGCAACCTTTTAAAAACCAACACCAATTACCTATCTTCGACAACTAGCAGCCAAAACTGAATTAGATTTCTTAAAAATCAACAAACTTAACAAATCAGACCATCATGATGTTATTTGTGAAAGTTACTACTTTTACAGCTATTTTAATATATACCTCAAAGCAGCTGCTATAATCGATCAAATAGATAACCTTCATCTTCACTAAGCAATTAACAAAATCATATCAAAACTAATCGATATCTATTTCTTAGCTAAAGTAATTACCTATTTCTATATACTTAAATCTCTCAACAAGCTATCTATATCTTATATCAGGAAAGCTTATAAAGAACATTTTTATTCTGAAGCAGAAAAACACTATTCTTCAAATTTAATATCCAGTTCAAAGCTCCTAAAATTAATACAAATTTCTTTAAACCTAAACCTAACAAAACTATTGTAAAAAATACATCAAAATCACCTTCTACAACACAATCTATAGAAACTAATAAAACAACATCTAACCTTACAACAAATCTTGACAATAATGTCATAATGTCTGACTCTAACACAAATTAAGAAATTATCGATACTAGCCAATCTAATACAAATACTAACTCTACTTCAAATAAAAAATCTACTAATTTATTATCTACAACTTCTTACAATTCTTTTCAATAACTCCTTTTATAGAATCTCCAAATGACTCTACAGAAGAAAACCTTGTCAAATAATTACCAACATCTTTAGATTCCTATAATTTGAACATTTGTTACAACAAATACCTATCATGCTACAACCTTCCACTTTTAAAAGAACCTCAAACTATACAATTCTTTTATTCTTATTTTGACAAATATGCCTCACATCTAAAAAAATATGCCATGATCTTACTAACCAAAGATAAAAAAGAAGCACATATCTACCTACCTCATAATACAAAACTTTTACTAAATCACATACTTCCTTTATCATAGGATACATACAATATACTACTTAAGTCATATACAAATTCTATACCAACTTCAATACCAACAAATAAAAAAACAAACAACAACTCTAATGTACCTAATCCTACAATTAAACACACCTCTCTTACTATCAAAATAAGTTTCTTAAACATTAATGGTTAAGAGTGTGGTAACTTAGTGAAGTAGATAAGTTGTCATACCCCTAAGTGGTAGGTTGTGAGTTCAAAACCTACTGATGATGAAATTTGGATAATTACCTATATAATATATAGATGGTAT
>CAJVQA010000201.1:0-40087 GCA_910591915.1 Cetraspora pellucida
AGAAGTGAACAAAAACAAAAAAACTTATATATAAAAAAAACACAGAGGTATAGGGGTAGATGATAAAAGATACAAATGCAAGAAATAAAAGAGGGAAAGAGGAGAAATGAGAAACAAAAAAAGAAAAAATATGTGTGACTCTCGCCACACAACTATCGGATGGTCACAATTATAAGCCTGTGTCGAGCTTTTAAAAATTATAAACTATATTAAATAGAAATAACTCTACTATTTTTCTATTTACTAGAATATTTAACAAAAACCATATAGAATAAAACTTCGACTTGAATGTAGAGAGTCGGCATAGATACCGGTTAGTCCGAGAACAGTATTTCACAGGGTTTCAGCAGTTCGAGGCACATCTATGAGTTGTGATTGTATTGCTGTATTGTTTACACAATCCCGATTAGGAAGTAGATACTGCTGACTGTTTTGGTGTTTTACATGTTGATCTTTTGGAGGGGGTGAAGTATTCATACTTCTTTATTCTTCTTTTTTGTTTTTTTTCATTATTATATTGAAAATATGTACTGGTTGTTCTGTTAAGTTGCCTAGAAGGCCTGCATAATTTGGTCCTTTGAGTATTTCTTGTTCTGTAAATATTTTGGCAAGCCTTCTTGTTACCATCTTTGTTACAACTTTTCTAAATGTTTCTATTAATACTATTAGTCATATGTTATTTAAACTATACCTCTACTTTACATCTTTAGGTATTGGGTAAACTTGTACTATCTTTCATTTTATTGGTATCTTTTCTTCTTTTAGACATAGGTCTGCAAAGCCTCTAAATACTTCTTGTATTTTCTTTTCTGCTTACTTTATCAGTATATAACTTATACTTTATATGCCTGGAGCTGTTCTTGTCTTTAGTTCTCTTAATGTTTCTTCTTATTTTTTTTTCTCAATTTCTCTTTTAACTTTTGTGTACTATTTCTCTTTAATGTCTCCTCATGGTTTATATATTTCTTTTCATTCTTTTAACATTTCTTCTAATCTTGTATTCCTTTTTCTGAATTGTTTTCTGTAATGTTCTGCTACTCCTACTCTGACATCTTCTGAACTTGTTAGCAGATTCATTTTTTTTTCTGTTTGTTTGATAAATCTGTTAAGTACTATTTTCTTATAAGATATGTTCAGAAGACTCATTAGCATCTTTTTCTAATCTGTTCTGATTATTTCACATCTTTTATCTATATTCTCTTCTATTTGTTTTCTTTGTATTTACTTCTAGTCCTTCTTTTTCTTTTCTAATAATAGCTTTCTCTAATCTTTTATATCTTCAATCTATGCATTTGACTATTGTTTTTGAAGTTTTGGCAATTTTGCACTGATTTTCTTGCCTAGTATCTTTAATTGTTTATTTACTTCACTTCTTTCTTCTTTTGTTACTGCTTATGTTTTTTTTGTTTTTGCATACTTGATTAATCTCTATAACTTGACAATGCTTTCTTTTTGTTGTTGTTCCTTTTGACTTCTTCTCCTATTAGTTATCATGTTAAATACTTTTTCTTGGGTATGTGTTTATTCACTGCTGTAATAATAGCTTATTCTATTATATCCTATATATTGTTTATCTTCTTTACTTTCTTCTTCTCATTTTGTTCTTTCTTGCAAATATCTTTTAGAACCTCTTTTATTTCTAACTGATTTTGTAACTCTTTTGTATAAATTTTTTCAATCTTCTAATTTTGTTTGATCATATAAGTATACTGTTCTTGACTGTCTTTTTTTTTTAATTTCTGCTTGCTTTTAACTGCTATTATTTGTTTGTTCTATATTTCTGCTATTACTATCTTGTAGTTACTCTCTGTAATTTCTTTTACCTCTTTAATTTCTGTTTTCTGTAAACCTAAGACTAAGCTATCTGATATTCATATGTAGTCAATTCTTGTTGCTACTTTTCTATTTGACCATGTGTATTGTCAGCCTATTGGGTTCATGTCTTTATATATGTCTTTAAAGTCTTGTTTCTTCATTCAATTAAAGATTGGCAATCTTTTGTAGTTTGTTGTTTGCAGATATTATCTGTTTAAGATATTGTCTACTATGTAATTAAAATTACCTATTACTATAATTTGTGTTTGTCTTTTTTTCATTAAAATTGTTTCTACAATTTTTTGTTAAATGTTTTTCCTATTACTTTATTATTTGATAGTATATATTTTGTGATTACAACTAATTCTAATTGTTTGAAGTATAATATAATCTCTATCATATATTCACTTATTTTTTTAACTGCTTCTATATGCTTTTTTCATTGTTCATCAATTATAATTCTGATACCTAAATCTTTTTTCTATCTTCAGCTGCATTTGTCCAAAACTTTACATATCTTTTGTCCATCACATATATTAGAAACTTTTCTTTTTTTTCTGTAAGATTTGTTTCTATAATTCCTAATATTGTAATTTCCTCTTCTTCTGCTCAGCTAAGCAAATTTTTCAATTTCCAACCTTTGGTCTTGAGTCTATTCACATTATGACATACTAGCTTTATTTCCATTTTTCTTTATTTCTACTTTTCTTTTAGTGATCTGTGTTTTGTCTTTGTACTTTTAAGTTCTTCTTTTTTTCTATTGCATAATTCTTTTTCTTAACAAGAAATTTCTATTTTTCTTCTTTCCTTAAACATCTTTCTTTCAATTCATAAGAACTTTACAATTTCCTTGTCTATATTCATTAATTCAACTGTGGTGCCCTTAGAAGTAATCAGCTAGGCCTTTTCTTGTACCTAGCTGCATTTCTTCTATTTTGTTTAGTCTATCCAAAATTTGACACAAGACATCTTCTATCTGTACAGTTCTTGCTTGATTTTGCAGAACTGTTTTAGTTTTCAATTTCTTTAGATCATCTTCTTTTACTTCTATGTTGATATTTATGTTTTCTAAGCATTTTTCTATATTTTGTATCTGGAAGTCTAAACCTATCTTACCATATCTTTTACTTGGCTTTTCTTGCATTATGTTTCTGGTTCTTAACACCTTTTGTCATTTGCTATCTATTTTTGATCTTTTTTGTTTTCTTTTTCTTAATTCATCTCTTATTTGTTCTTTTTTTCTTCTAGAATTTTCTCAACTTACTTAGTAATTATTGTATCATATTGGTGTTATTTGAGCTTCTTCTGCTGCAATAGCATTTGCAAAAATAATTATTACAAATTTCTTTTAATTTTCATTACTGTTGTGTGGAATGTATACTGCTTTTGCATCTTTGTTCTTTAGGTATAATAAAAAAAGCATTTCTAAAGCTTCTCTTAGAATGTTTAACAATTTAGCTATATGCTGTTCTTGCTTGTCTTTTTGGCTATAGTCTTCATCCCAATTGTTATATATGCTAATTTGTTGTTGCCAAGTGGTAGTACCCATAGAATATTTTTTTCTTTTTCTAAGCTTGCTACTATTATTGTTAATGTTTTGTATAATGATCTCTTGACTCATATAATGTTCAAGTTTTTGAACTTTTTAAATATATATTTAATCTTTTTTTTATTAATACTAGATATGACTCATCACTTTGCTGATAGTTTAAAGTTATTAAATAACAAAATTTATTAAAATCATATAGAATACTAAATACAATTTGTTTTTAATATAAGTTAAATTTGCTAAATAATATAGTTCGAATGCTACTTAATATGTTATCATTAATATTCATGTTATCCTTTTCAGTATTATTATCAAAAAAAGCTTGAATATATGACAATAATAAAAATTTTTAATTTGTTAAGATTAGGGTTAGTGTATATTATATTAGATAATAGTGAGTATATTAGTAAAATCACTCAAGGAAAATTTTTGTTAATGCACAGAATATAAATAATTATTTGATCTATTTTAGAACTAAGAAACAGATGTTATAGCTAGGTATTGTTGTATAAGTATATTGATATAAAAGACAATAAAAAAAAAATTTTTTTGTAAATGTAAAAGTATTAATATTGAATGTGTTTTAGTATTACATCTGACCTGACAATCTGATTGATAATTAGTATATTATTTATATTTATTTATATTGAGTAGTCTAAACATGACAGTGCATAAATTATGTAACTATTAATGATTTTAAATATATAGATTTGGTGGTAGGTTCCATATAGTTAACTATTTTTCTTCTTACAATTCCTCTTCTTTGTCTTTGCTATTTTCTATTACAATGCTTTTCTTCATAGCATCTTTTTTTTCTTTTTCTTGTTTTTTAATTTCTCTTATTCTTCTTAGTTCTTCATCCTTTCTTGTTTGTTTTATATCATTTTTTTCTTTTTTTTTAATAATGTATTTCTCTTGCTACACTGCTTCTTGACTTTATTCTTATTTTCTTCTGAAATAAGTTTAAGTCATTTATCTTCTTTTTTCTTGATTTTGTTCATTGCTATATCTTTGTTATGTTCACAATCAAAATTTATTTCTATCCAATTGTTTTTATTTTTGAATACTTCTTTGATTGTTTTTATGTAATAATTATTTCTTAGGATCCACTAGACATACTTTACTCTTTCTTCTTTAGATTTATCTGATAAAACATAAGTTGGCATGTTTGTTTTAAAAAATTTGTTTTTGTTACATATTCTGTTTTTCAAAGACCATCAACTATGTTCAATTGTACTTACAGGGAATGAGTTGCTAATTTCTTTATTGGTTGATTCTTCTTCTTGTTTTTCTAATTTCATGTTTGTGTTTTTACTGTTTTTCTCTATTTCTTGCACTATGTTACTTTTTAGCATTTCAGATTCATTGACCATTTAACTTATTTAATGATATAGTATAGTAATACTAAAATCTTTTATTTGTTCTTCTAATATTCCTAGCCCATGCTTATTATTTGTTCTTCTTTTTTCTTAATATGTTAGTTTTTTGTTTATATTTATACTTGTTTTGTATTTAAAAGAGTTTAGATTGTAACTTATTGATTTAAGCTTTTTTGTTTACTTATTAATTATCTCTTTTTTGAGCCAATCTGTTTTTACTATTCTTAATATTTCTAGTATTTGACCATATACTAACATATTATAAAATGTAATATATCTTGAATCATATATTGCTAATTCTTTAGTAATATGTTTTATATTACTTAGATTTTGTGTAGAAGTTTTGAAAACTTAATCCAGAATTCTACAGTTTACATGTCTTCAATTTCTATTCTTTATTCTTTTAATATAGGATATGATATTTGTGTTGCAAATTTTGTTTATTGATTTATATTCTAATGATTAGATTAAGATCTTTCTTTTTAGACTAATCAGTATCTAAAATTAAACTTTGTAATATTTGTTAGTATATTGTTAGTACTATATTAATGATTCTATAATAATGCTTGCTATTTTCTAATTAGATATAAGACTTATTTGTTTGTTATTGTTTGTTGTTACTATAGTTATCATGTATTGTTTTTTGTTTTTTTCAGAATAATACCAATTTCCCAAAAATTTTCACTTTTTTTGCTGAAAATATTGTTGTTTCTCATTAATATCTTAGTGCAACTTCCTTTGTCTTTTAACCTCTATTATATTATATGTATTTTTTTCTATTATAGCTTTTTTGTTAGTCATTCAAAAAGTGTTTGCTAGTCTGTTTTTCTGTTATTTTTGTATTTTGTTTTTTTTTGTTTTGGAATCAAGGATCAACAGAAAGAGTTTTTTATTGAATTTTTTACAATACTGATAAATATTTCTCTAATTACATAATATTATACTTTATATAAATGCTCAAAACTCTTATTTAAGCTAATGTATCTAAGATTACAAATACATTAATTCAACTAATTATCAAGAAACACTTTATAACCAATTATCAAAAAACAGTACAATATAATTTTCAAATTTTGTAATAGGTACGATCTGAACACTAAACCTAACACTTAAAATTAACAACTTACCAACTACTTTATTATACTTTTCTTTTATTTATTTTTATCTTACCACTTTTATCTATTTCAAATAAATTTTTATAAATATTTTCAAAACTAAAAATTTAAATAATAAATTTTTTACTAATGTGCTAAATCAATTGTATCTAATTAAAACACTAACTTTGCTTTAAAAAATAAAAAAATTTAATAAGCTTGCAATTGACTTAAATCCGTTAGGAATACCCGTCAGTCTATCCGAATCAGCCCGACGGATCAACCAGGTTGAACATAGTGATCTTGGCTGAGCATAATTTTCCGGTTATGACCAAGTCGATAAATTTTATCGGCTTAGTCGGCTTGGTCAAACCTACAATACTATTTAATTTTGTTCATTAATCTGGAATTTTTCATTTGCAAAAATTTTTGGTCTTGTATTTAGTTTCATGCATTTTCTACATAGGAAATTTCATAATGACTACCAATTCCATAAGCCGATTTTTAAAATAATCGACCGGCTAAGCCGATAATTTGCTTTAGCAGATTTTTTTCACTATCTGCCAAAATCACTATCCAAACACTATATACATCAGATTTCATGTTAAATACTTCTGCTACCATTAATTTAATAACAAATCTAACTATTTTTTTTTAATACATATTAGTTTTTTTTATTCGTTTACGCTTTAGTTTAAAATTTCGATAAATTTCGATCAGCCAAATAAAAATTTTTTACAATATCATGGGATGATCTACAGAAATTGGCCAATCACAATGAAAGCCCACTATGCTGGTTAATTCGAATCGAGAAGTGCATTCAGTTTACGCACAGATTCTTGAAAGTAATTATCCCGTGCTCCAAATCGTTCGAGAAGTTCTCTTATTTTCTACCAAAAATTTAGAAAATTAATATAGCCCATAACGACATAAAGATCGATAGGATCGAGAATTAAAATTAATACCGGTTGTTTTTCTAAATATTCCAATCTACTTAATATGTCTTTTAGAACGACTGATGCGTTCTTTCGCAAGTTTTCCCGTGGCATTTTAGGACTCATATAATAACTAAGATGGCGCCACAATAATGGTAAGGAGACTTCAACATCATCTGTATGGAAAAACGGAATAAGATAAATTTGAGTAATAGTTAATACTAGATAAACCGATACTGTTAGATATCCGGAGCGTAACTAAAAATAAAAGCAAATATATTGGTTGATATAGTTGATAATTGATGAGCCTCTTTTTAAAAATAGATGCGTACATAAACACACAAAATCTGGTCTATTACTCTCCCATAATACCCTCAGCTACGCTCCGGATAATAAATATTGAATTTTTTGATAACAAATTCATTGTAGAAACGTCTTACATAAACAATGTGATACACGTTTTGATACCGTGTTATGATCTTCCTGAACAGTTCGGTAAGCTAATGCCTTGCGTTGAGAATCATTCAATCCAACAAAATCACTAGAGATCGAAGAAATACCCTAAAATTTGTAAAAAAAAAAATAAAAAAAAGAATAACTATTTATGTTTAGATCATTAAACCGAATAGTATACATATTGTACAAACCTCCATCCCAAAACTTAGTACTGCATTCTCTCCCTTTTCAAGTTGAGAGGTTAATCTATCAAGATTTTGCAAATGCTTATCGAGATTCTCAATCGAATCCCGAAGGTAGTTAACGAGAATAGAAAGTTCTGGATGCTCTATTGTAAAAACGCAAGTTATTAACATTGCAAATGACTTGTTCATTTAATAAATTATACGGAATGTTAATCAGTATATAGCATACTTATATCACCATGATAATCATCGTCTGGTCTTTTGGCAGCATCGAGAAATTCAGTAAATATTGGTTCAAACTCTATTATAATAATTAAATATAAATATTATATAATAATAATTGGCATAAAGCAGTTGAATTTTACTTTGATCTTTTTTGTAAGGGGCAGTCATTTTTTGACACCATCCTAAAAGATTTTCATTAATATTCTCAACACGTTGCTGTATATCTAAATAGAGATATTATACATTACACTCATTGTTTATGTAGAACACAAACAAAATCCAAATAGAAAAGGCTAAAAATCTTACATTGAATTCTCAAATGTTCATCATCGATCATACTGGAAATCCGTTTCCTGGCAGGAAAGAATCTTGAAATCAATTCTTTCAGAAATTCTTGATAAGTGCTTTGATGAGATTCTCGACGCTTTTAATATTCAAGAATAAATATATTTATAAAAATTCGATGCGGAGAAGTTGAACACTCTAAATGCACTTACGGCTTTATCGATATCTTTTATCTTGTCACCCAAAATATAGAATAGGCGTGTTATTTCTTGTAATACTTCAACAGCCATAACAAATATCGCACACCTCTCCGAGTTTTGAAAGTTTAAATAATCGAAAGGTGGAATATCAGTAAAGATTTCAGTTATTAATCCTTGATGTCCGCTGATAAAGTTAGAAACCTAAAATAAAAGAAGTACACCTTAGCAGACATTGCACAAGGCATTCGTAGTTAAGTAATCCATTTTACCTTATTCAACGCTTTTTCATCACACCCGACGGTTGCAAGGATGCAAGTGATAAGACGAATCACCATCATTAAAAGATCATGATATATTTTAAATGCTGGTTTTCCATAGGAATCTACAATGGGCAAATATAAAAGATATCAAGCAAATACATAATGGTCTATCTGATTTCTACTCGGCTTCAGTTTGATATTACCTGCGTTATGACTACTAAAACTTGGTCGTTCATTTAAGAATGTCAATTCACCCAAATATTCAATAACACCTTTCTTAAGTAGTTCTAAGGAAAGGTCATGACGTTGAGCAAGACACAATAAAAGCCCCATTCTGGCTTCAAATATATATATTGCATGCATTGCATTTAATTCTAATTAAAAAATAAACAATTCTCTCATGAGGATAAAATTCACACACATACTGACCTATTAACCAATAATAGTTTGGTTGAATAACTCACCTGGCTGTTGTTCCTTTGCCTGCAATAATAAATCGTTCTGACTTGTCAAACTTGTAATAAGACTTCCAAGAAAATTAGATTGGATATATTTAACAACAAAATTTCCTTTTTCTTGTTTGAATAATCGGTAAATAGCGGTCAGTGCATTTAAAGCACACAGCTTTCCGACTACATGTCCATTTGACGCGTCTTCAAAAATAATATCGAGTAATCTATCTCCGACACCTTTTAGGAATTTTCCAGCACCGATGGCCGATTGAACATCGATGTAATTCAAATAATTAAATATTGTGGCATACAAATTATTGCGTACTTCGGGAGGGATTCCTGGCACGAAAAGGCATTCGAGAATTTGACTGAATATAGGTGAAAGATTCCGTGATGCTACCTTAAATTGGGATCGTAGAATGTATAGACGCATATAATCTGATCGTATTGCTGTGATTGCTGCAAGAATCACTTTACTGAGAACAATTGCGATTGCATTTCCCTCGCGCTGTAATGTCGTTAATAATGTGGAAATAATCTCGAGAAAAGTAGTCTCACGTGCATGAAGTCGTAAGCGAGTATAATGGTCTACAATAGTTACTTCAATTACTTCTCTCCAGGCCTTAAATCCTTCGTACCTGGAAAGGTTAAATTCTTCGTTACGATTGAGGTAGTAACAATATCTTAATATGTGCATCAGTTTTTTGCGTAAGCTACCATCCTGTGCAATACGTGAATGATCAAATGCCTGATTTAATTCTGAAAAAATATCTTGTAATCTATATTTTTTATTCCCTCGTTCATTAAGCGTTAAGCAAGCTTTATGGTTGACTATATTAAAGAAATTCTCGGGTGCATCTATTTTCCATGGGTCATTCCAATCCAATTCCAGCATATGCAAAATTTCACGAGTTTTGATCGCGGAAGGAGCTAAAATTTCATCATCCGTTACACCTTCACCCTGCGGTTTTATTATACTGGCTCCGAGTATCAAAGCTAGCAATTGTTCAATGCCAGAAAGTGTTTGGCATTTACGTAGTTCCAAAGCCAATATTTTCATTAACCATGTCCTTTCATTAAGGTTTGCACAAAGGTTAATTAAATCAATAGGAATTGATTGACCATTATAATTTGTGATTGCGCCAGAATCCCAAGAAATGGATTGACTTGGTTGCATAATATATAAAGGCATTGCCCCGAATTGTTTTTGAACAAACCCTTGACTACGTAGAAATAACAATGTTGGTTCAGAAGTATGATTATCCCTACAAAGTCTGTAAATAATTTGATAACAACAAGCTGCCAACGCAGGGAGCTCCGACAACATAGAACACTGCTTATCAGGTTCAGTATCATCATTAATAGGTTGGCCAAGGATTTCCATTATTTTATGTAAACAGGATTCTCTAGGACTATCTTGATTTATATATTTGATTATTGGAATTTGTAATGATCCACGAAGATTGTAACCCAATAAAAAATGTGAGATTGTAGGTGGTGTTTTATCAGGTTTTAAGTTTTCCAATATTAAATCTAAAATGGCACACCTCACTGTACCAAATGTTATTTCCGATTCCTCAGTTGATGGCAATGCGCTAAATTCATCATCCCCAGGTATGGCCCATGATTGAAGTCCAAGTCGTGTCAGCTCAAAATCTTCAAGCTTGTATTTTTTATCCCAAACATCATCACCACCATTTATATCTAATCTCATGACAAAAACATCAAGAATTGCCTCTGAATTCGAATCAGAATCTAAGATAGCTGCCAATCTATTTTCTATACCTATTGGATTAAATAATGCAGACTTAGAAAGGGCAGCCAAAATTTTGACAGCATATAAACATATCTCAGCGTTTTCGCAATTTAATAGTAATGCAATTTGTACAATGATGTCTTGTTTGGAACGGAATGCATTTTCTAAATTTTCCAGGTATCCTGGAGAAGCTTGACTTACTAACGGAATTAATTTATTTAAAAATCGGTCTTGCTTTTCAAATGCTATCCAAAATATTCTCAAGCATCTCAAAATAGACTCCTTAATGAATGGTATGGATGATTTCCTGTTAACTTCATCGACTTCATCAAGTGCTTCAATATCTTGATTAAGGATATTAAACATCACTTTCACAAGAGGAGAATTATTCAATAATCTTTTCATTATGTCAAATCCCGGGTGATTCTTCAAATATTTAATCGCATTGTTGTTTAAAGTAACAATTTCATCTTTGCTAATACCTCTCTGAATGAATGGCAATGATTCTGATGAATTTTTGGATTGATCTTCATAAAATAATGGTCCAGTCAAGTCAAAAGAAATCAAACATTTTTCAATAACCTCCAAGGAGGCGGCTATTATATTCCATTGTTGTGTAGGAAACTTATAATCACGTGCGAGTGCTTTAATAAAAATATCATCAAGAATAAAATTAATATATGGAGAAATACCAGGTTGCCGATAACCTGAACCAAGAAGATCATTCATAGACATAGAACGAACAGGAAATCCACAGCGTAATGCGGCATTAAAATGAGGAACGTGAATCAATACACTAATGAACCGTACAAAAGCTAAAGTTACGAAAAATAACTTTTCGCGAGATTCTGTTTCCTCAATTTCCTTTTTTATGCTCGGTGGATCCTGTGCTTGCATATTTGCGACTTCCCAAACGCTGGCCGGATCGAACACAATATCTTTTGGTACAGTGGGCACAATTTGGGCATCTTCCAAAAGATTCCAAACTTGTTTTGTTATATAAATATGATCTGCATAATCTGATACGCAGAAAGATGAAATTGCATAAAGAAGCTCTGCTTTTAATTCAGTGTGAACATTTCGACACATTAAGCGAAAAAGTAGTCTCAAAACATTATCTTGAAGAAATCTTAACCTGGCTTGTATTGAATATTGAATAACTTGCCGAAAGACACGAATAAACGAAATCAAAAGCATAACCTCATCTTTTACTATTTGTCTTTCGTCGTTCTCGTCGCGTGTATAAATATCGATGGTACTAATTAAAGTACGCCATGAACACCATCCTTTGCTTTGCTCGGAACTACGTGAAAGAAATTCGTCGGCATAACCACTACAATAAGAACCAGTTGCCAAGGAGCAAAGCATCTCCAAATATCCACGCCTCATTCCTTTTTCAGAAACACTGGAACCCCAATCAATAATTTGTTCTTTCAAATCCATCCAAAACCTGAAACCTTCATCAGGATGATTGCGGTATATATTTGCAATCAGGAAGAAAAAAGTCTCTGTGTCATGGCGTACTGCAGCAGATTTCTTTATAGTCAAACGATTTAACGATTCCGCATCTGCTGATTGAATAGCATCTTCCTCCTGTCTTCTGATCCTTTGTAGATTATTTCCCATCTTGGTCACAATTGATATAACAAACAGCTCAAGTTGTTTCCGAATATATAATTCAAAGTCTTCCGATATGATAATGAAAGTTTCTGGCACCATACCTGGAGGCGGAAATTCAACGTCCTCTGGACTAAGTGTTTCACATAATGATGTTGCGCTCGGCATTATTTCGACACACATAGATTCCATCTCTGTATTTTGGAAAGACAACAGATAATGGAGTATAAATTGGAATGCGTCTTTGGCAACTGCACGTTGAAACATTTCCCCTAAATGTTCTTGTTTTATAATCAATTGGGCCTCTAATGTAGGGGATTTATATATTGCCTCTAAAATAAAAGGACACCATTGAATCATAATAATTGCTCTGGCAGCTTCAATTTTCCACCGTTCTTTTTCAATAATGTTTGTAAAGTTATTTATAAAATTTTTGTTCCGAATCAATTGATCATGCATGTGTTTCGCAGGTATATCAGCTGATATATGTTCCGGTGACGTATCAAGGGTAGAAAGTAGCGAAATAATTAAATACGGGCAAACAACATCATCTATTTCGGTATTTCGCAAAATTGTTGTCAACTCTATTATATTCATTGCGTCCAACAGGTAATTGTAAGAAATCAACCATAGGTTATGTGCAAGATACCTTTGATGTACCTTTGATTGCTTGATTCTGATTGAGATCATGTCAGTATTAATATTGACCAATGTGTAATCTTGTTGAAGAAGTAGATGTTGCTCAGCGCTAATCAGAGTTTGAGGTTGTCTATTCAATTGTTTAGAACGGCCATCAAGTTCTGTTATCTCTGTTTTTAATTTTTGAATTGTTGCCATGATTTTACGCGCAAATGAACCATCTTTAGACGATACAGCATTAAACAAACTATTGATATAGTCAGCGAGTGACTTTCTCACATGTAACTTTGTATCAGGATTATAAGCATTTCCTATGAGAGTTGATAAACATGCCAATAGATCACCACGTTCTTTAAGAAATAATAAAATTGCTGTCTCAGCTGATGGGCGATTAAATTTGGAACGTTGTTTTGTCCCATGGTGGAGAAGAGTTGCCGCAAAAAATTCATCTGTCTTTAAAAAATCCGATATTGAAAGTGCCTCAATAACAAAAGATCTCGAGAGTTTGTGATCTTTTTGATCTATGATCGCAGAGTCTGATACGAGATCATGTTTTCAGGTGTAAAAAAAAAAAATTTATGAAAGCCTCAGATAGAATTCTAGATTACTATAAATTACGCCGTTCAAGTCTAGTCTAAAACTTACATTGCTGTTCTAAACGTTGTTTATGAGTAAGATCTTGAGGAGGGATATCGAGTAAATTGACGAACCATGCCTTGTTTTCTTGTAAGCTTTTATCTAAATCCTTTAACCCAGATTCTGACGCGGAGCACGAAACACTTTCAATTTGCTCTCGTAATGCTTGAAACTTATTAGGTTTCCACTCTGTGAAATCCAACATATTAAAATGCGTATTGAAATTAAAACGTGAAATTTATGGATTACTCGCGAATAAGTACAGTTGATGTATGTTAGAAGGTAAACGTCACTCGCATTAGCATGATAGCAGTTTTGTTATTGGCTACATTTTTTGAAAAAAAATATCGTTACACGAATTTTTATATTGAAAGTCTCAATACAAGAAACCCTCGACACAAGAAACCCTCGACACGAAAAATTTAAGTCAAAGCGAACCTACTTAATATAAAAAAGTTATTATTAAATTCTAAACTCGTTATAGTGAAGTGATCGGTTCCATTAATAAAAATTTGTATTTTAATTAGTCATAATGAGTAGTTGTATATGAAAGTTCTGATATGCGAACAGTATAATAAAAAATTTACATATTTATTGTAAGTATATGACGTTTATCAGTTTTTGGATATTTGGCTTTAACAAACTAATTATTGTTTACTAGCCACACAGAGGCATATCCAATAGTTAGGTAAAAAAACGAACGTTCACAAAGGCTGTTTACTGTATATTGGATCTGGATACCCAACTAGTAACTCTTGCAATTGTGGCCACGAAGAGCTTTTAATTCTCCTGAACTAATAATTTGTTTGTTTACTAACTTCAGGGCCTACTCTTACTTTTTGGTCAATGACTACTAAAACTTCGTCGAATCCGGAATGAGTGTACTAGGATAAAGTATTTTAATAGGCAGAACTCTTGTTAAGAAAGAACCGTAACCAATTCTTCTTTTAAAATTAGTAAACCTTAACAAAGAATTCACTTTAAATAGATGATGATGAGAAGGTACTAGGACGTCCCTTACGACTACGATTCAGGGCGGTCGATCACTTTGCTCTTCATTTCTATAAGAATCTATGCCACCTAACTAAATATTTTATCATTTTTACTGTGTTTACAGATAACTACCCCAGTATCGCCATAAAAATTCTACTATCACGTGACTATAGACGGCAAATTGACCAATAATAAGCCATGATTTGGTGTAACGTAGCACGATCAGGAAAATTCACAAACGTTAAAATAATTCCTTGAGCAATTTTACTATAAACCCGTTAGTATCTAGCCTTATTATGCTAACCCTAACCTAAATGAACTTTAAAGAATTTTTCGATCGTCACGTGATAGTAGAATTTTTATGGCGGCAGATTGGTAGATCACGTGTTGCAAAATCATATTTGATGAAATTCTATTGGACACCAATTATTTTTCATAATAAAAATTTCTTCTTTGATTGAAGATATCTAATACGTACCTGACAAAATCAAAGTTTTAAGAAGATTTTGCAGTTTTTATTTAATATGATTGGCTAGTGTAAATCAGTTGCCCGGGGTAACTTATTTAAGTACTTTTTGTGAATGTAACGTTTCACTAACAATGTTCTTATTAAAAATAATCAAGAACCCGCTATTTTATTACTCCTTACTTACTCATTACTATATTAGCTGTATATAAGTGTTAAACACCTGAATTTTGTTAACCGAAAAAGATTAAAAAGAACAATCAGGACGTAAGTTTATGTAATAAAAAGATTTTTATTTCATTATGTAAAGAATATGTCTCGCATATTTTATTTGTATTTGTCAACCGTAAAATAAAAGTTTTGCATTCTATCTCATAGATTCTTTAATGAAGTCGGGTTTACATATTAATAATAAATATCACATTTACTCATTTTGCATGTATTTATCTATTTTTTAAATATTTTATAAAGTTTTTTGTATGCATTTATTATTTTGTAAGCTTCTTATACAAAATATTAAAACAATGAATTGATTTAATTTGATTGGTTAATTGTAGATCTACAAAAATTAGCCAATCAAATCAATCAAATGAATGTCTTCCCATGAAAATTATGCGAATTATGCGAATTAGCCAATAAAATTGACAAACCAGTCACATGTACAAACCGGTTTATTTATTTAACCAATCAAATTTTTGTTCACACTTGCATGAAGGTGAGCAGATTATGCGGTCTCATATAGGAAGAATTGCATCATAATCCTGGATAACTGATCGATCTAATTTTGAATATATCTGGTGTATTAAAAAAGTAAGTGTAGAAGTATCAAAAACGTAAGATTTGCGCCAAGGTGGCATATTGGCACACTGAATTAATACTAAACTACTAAAAATTGATTTTATATTATCACAGAATATGCAAAAAAAAGCACATCATCACAGATTTTTTTTTTAACTACACGAAGAATTTAGTCTTAGTTGCAGCAGAAAATCATATATAAAGTTTTATTACTAACTCTATTCTTATGTATTAATATTCTTTATGTTTCAAAACTCTAACTTAAAAAAAAGTTCGTACTGTCAATAACCAGGCTATATTTAACGATTTAGCAATTATATTTTAATTCTATAGTTACAGTATACGTAAAAATTTCACCTAAGTGAGGGATCTCCAGGTGTGGAATTAGTAATAGATAGGACTTCGAAGATGAAGACGGGTTTAATTTTTGTGAAATGTAACATTCTTAAAAAGTACTTTAAACTGTATAAATACAATTGTAAGTGGTTGACCAATCAGAAAAAGGTTATCCTATATACACAAAATCTGGACCAAGACTCCTCCCGCTACAATAAATTCGTGAAAATCAACCTACAAATTGAGAATCATGAGGAGAACAGAGCATCATTCGAGGCCACATTACAATTACCAGACACAGCAACAATATTATACACAGCAACAGTATCAAACTCAAGAATCTCATTCGGTCATACTGGTAACTGCTGGTTATGACCATACCATTCGTTTTTGGGAAGCTTTGAGTGGTATTTGCTCTAGAACTATTCAACACCCTGATTCGGTGAGTGAGATGGTAATCAGGAAACAGTTTTAATATCCAAAAGTTTAAACGATTTATTTAACTACAGCAAGTCAATAGACTATGCATTTCTCCAGATAAAAGGTACCTTGCAGCTGCAGGTATGAAATTCTTTTCTATAAATCTAGTATTTCTTCAACGCTTTACCAAACTAACAAAAAGTGACTAGGAAACCAACATATTCGACTTTATGATATTAACAGCTCTAATCCGAATCCGGTAAATTTCTGAATGATCCGTCCGGTTCGTGCAAAGTCGTTCGTTCTTTTTATGTTGATATAAGTTATTTCACTTATCAGATTACTTCCTTTGATGGTCATGTCGGAAATGTAACAGCCGTTGGATTTCATTGTGAAGGAAAATGGATGGTCACGGGTAGTGAGGATGGTACTCTGAAAATTTGGGATACAAGGTATATATATGTTCTTTATTTGAAGGTATTCATCTGTTTAACAGATCTACAAATAAAATTCTTTTTTTAAAAAAAAAATTAGAGCACCGTCAATTCAGCGCAACTATGATCATAAAGCACCTGTTAATGATGTAGCAATTCATCCTAATCAAGGTGAATTAATTTCCTGTGATCAAAAAGGAAGCATAAAAATTTGGGACTTGGGAGAGAATACTTGTACGCATGAATTGGTAATATTACAATAAATTTCTATAATTTCTATTTTTTATTTGTTGCTTAATTATATATTTAATTAGATCCCTGAAGAAGATATTCCGATGCGTTCAGTCACTGTTGCAATAGACGGTTCGATGCTTGTCGCTGCGAATAACAAAGTGCCTAGTTTATTCGTATATTATATCTTTTCAAATACGATGTTCATATTAGTTTACTAATAAAATTTTTCATAGGGCAATTGCTATGTGTGGGAAATGTCCAATAATAGGGATTTGACAGATTTAGAGCCACTTACAACATTTTCAGCACACAAGAAATATATCACACGATGTTTATTGAGTCCAGACGTTAAGTATGTCTAGGACCACTACTTTTTTTAATAAACGGGGTTTTATCTTTTATTGAGATATTTTTGTAATAGGCATTTGGCAACGTGTTCTGCAGATACAACGGTTAAAATATGGTCTACCGCTAATAATGACTTTGAATTGGATAAAGAACTAAAAGGCCATCAACGATGGGTGTGGGATTGTGCGTTTTCTGCTGACTCTGCTTATTTGGTCACTGGTAAGCTAATATCCTTTATTCATTTAGTTTGCCTATGCAACTTAACTACTTATTATATAATATTTTTTTATTTTCGTAGCGTCTTCTGATCATGTGGCACGGCTTTGGGAGTTGCAACAAGGCGAAACAATAAGACAATATAATGGACATCATAAAGCTGCTGTTTGTGTAGCATTGAACGATTTATCAATTGGAAGTTGAGAACTTTTCAAATTTTGAGAAGCAAAAGAATTTTTATTGTTTTGTGTATGATCTATTATAATATTACTAGTCGACGTCCAGGACAAACTTACCTTATTATAAAGTAGTTATTTTTAATTAACTAAAGTTTTGCTAACCTACCTTAACTGTACAACATATATATATGGGTGGCATTGCATTTTATATTTATTAAGGTATAAATTTAATTGGCCAATTTAAAGATTTCAATCATATGATAATTATTTTTTGTCATAATTCCTTATAATTATATAGTGTGTTACGTAATGATTAGCAAACAGCTCATGATTAGTGATAACAATTACATAGTGATAGGTTTATAAAAGTATCACGAATCCGCATATAACCGCCTGATTTTATATCGTTATTGTTTCCGCGACAGTATTATAATAAATAAATATCTTATGCTAACAGATCGAAAAGGGACAGCGTATTAGGAACCTCTGGACCTACTCTTCTTTCGCAATTTTTCGCAAAAAAAAAAAAAAAAACTTTTGATACAAGCATACTCAAAGTACAAGAAAGCGTGTTAAAAAAAATCGTTTCGTCATGTCAGATCAACCCACAGAATCGAATACTGGTGGTAATAACCCTGGAAGCAATCGACCACAATACTTTTGTCACTCATGTCATAGAGCTATAGAGCCTCTGAGAGCTCCAGAACTTACTTGCCCTTACTGTAATGATGGGTTCGTGGAAGAGGTTGATTTTCTTGTTTCGCGATTCTTTATTAAAAAATATAGTATAAAATAAATGAAATTAAACAAACGTTTTGTTCAATTATCGCTTTCAACTCGAACAGCTTGAAAAGAATCATTTTTAAAGTACGTAATTTTTTTATTCTTTTCAATACTGGAATTAGATTGGAGAAAACAACGATCCAAGGGATTTTGTTGAACATGGTATGAGTCACGAGACGGACGAAGAATATGATGATAATATGACTTTTACAGCAACAGGAAATCAACCAAATGGAAGTGAAGTCGTACAGCTTATTCAGAATATGCTCCAATCGTTTCTTCAAGCTGGAGGACATAATAATGTTCGAGTACTACAGACGGAAACTAGTGGAAACACCACCACAACAACAATAACAGCACAAACAACAGGAGATGATCAAGAAGGTCAACAACGTCCAAACTTTATCTTAGCGATGGGTGGAGGTAGCACAGATATCGGCGATGGTCGAGCTCCTCTTCAAGGTTTTGCGCAGTAGGTTTAATTCTCAATTGATCTTTTTTTATGTACAGTATTAACCTCATTCTGGCAACTCGAGTTAATAATGTTAATTATTCAAAATAACAATAATTTCACATATTGTATCTATTCATTATTAATAATATTTTATTTGTAATTTTAGAATATTCGCACGAGCATTAGACGGTCAAAACAATGCGGCAAATATTTTTAACTTATTTAACTTAAACGGAGATCCCAGAGATTATGCTTGGGGTTCTACAGGATTTGATAATATTATTTCGCAGTTGATGGAACAGCAAGCTGGGTAATTAGTACGAAATTTTTTGTTTGATCTCAGTTTATTTAAATTTCTCATGAATTCGGTTTATATATTGGGATAGGAGGCAAGCACCACCACCAGCAACTGAAGACATTATTAACAATTTACCGAAGACAAATATTACTAAAAAGCAAGTCGGTTAGTGATGATAGTGAATTAATTTAGGAAATGAATCATTATTAAAGAATAGAACCTAACTCTGGTTAACGCTAACATATTTTACAGCGGAAGAACAATTGGGTTGTCCTGTTTGCAAAGATGAATTTATAGTAGATGAAGAGGTGTTAATTTTACCTTGCACCCATTCTTTTCATAAGGATTGCATAGCGCAATGGTTAAAAGTTAGTGGAACTTGCCCAGTATGGTACTATAATTTATGCTCAATCAAATAGTGTGTGTACATACATATATATCAATAATACGTTAATCATTTTTATTTGGTTATTTTAGTCGGTATTCTTTGGTCAATCAGGAAAACAATTATCAAAATGATCAAAACCGTAACAATGGATCCGGATCATCGAGTAATAATCAAAACAACGGGCCATCTACGTCAACATTTCGATTCACATCCAGCTCTTCACTTCCTGGAGCATACCCTGGAAGTCAATCAAACAATGGCCAACAAAATCGACAGCAGGATCGTGATAATCATGATTCGATGGATTTAGATTCCGAACCTTTGGATTAATCACGGTTAGTAAGGATTGGAAAGATTATTGCAAACTGTATTATATTGAATAGATGGACTGTTCATTTTTGCTACTTAACAACGCCTTGCGCCAATTATATCTTAATTTTTTTCCTTACCTTTTCTTTTCTCACAACGAACATCCTGCAAACTATTAGCAGATGATTGTGCAAATATATTTTCAAAACACCGAAATTTTGATGATTTTTTCCTTATACGTGCAATAGACATTTTTTTTCAAACTTATAGCCAAATAGTTTTAGTGTCATTTTGACCTTTTCACATCCTTTAAATTTCCATGTATAACTATGTTGGATGACTATAAATGGCAATTCTTTAAATATTTTACATTTAACATTACAAAAAAAATGACTATTTACAGAATAGTTATTAAATCAATTAAATCATTGTGTGCATGTACACAGTATTCGAGATTTTTAGTCATTTATTTTATTTTATTTTATTTATTTATTTATTTATTTATTCTAAATTTGAGTTCATGTAACATTTAATGAGTTTAATATTTTGAATTTTTCTTAACTTTAATGGTTGTATCTTGACTTTACACTTATCACTTTCAATATACCAATTTACTAATATTATTTTTATTTTACAGCTTCTCGTATAGTCATTTTAATAAATTCGAAGTCCATCCCGATAGGAAATATAATGTACAAATGATAATATTTACCTAAGGATAATGATTAACCAGAAAAAAAAGCTTATTTATAATATAAAAAGCTACATATTTTGATTACATAAAAAGAAATAAAACTTCAGCCTTTTCAATGAAAAAAATTACAAGTTTTGCTTAAATATGATGCCTAATACAAAATTCTCTAATTCTATTATAAGCCTCCTCTAATTTTTCCGGAGGTGGTGTAAAAACTATTCGTACTAAATAAAGTCAGAAATTGTTTGTTAGGCAGTGTAACGTAATACGTGATATGATGATTACCATGCTTAATTGCTTACCGTAATCAGGATAATGGAAACACTACATTACAAAATTATAGACTTAGTTCACACTATCTGTTTACATAATTCTTTGTCATTTATATAATAAATGTGAAAAAGAACTTACCCTGCCAGGTAAACACATAACAGATTCTTCTTCAAGTAATTTCTCAGTAAATTCCAAATCATCCTTGATATCTTTAAATTCTTTAATATTAATTCCAACCATCATATACATTGCACCTTGTGGTACAATTACATGTAATCCTCGAATTTTTGATAAAATACTAGCAGAAATTGAAGCATTACGTTCTAATTTATTAATTGTATCCTCATAAAATTCATTAGGTGTATTAAAAAGAATATCAGGGATAGAATATTGGATTAAACTATTTGAGCCTAATATAAGATTTGAGAGTGATAATAAAGCATTACGAATTTCATCCAAGACACCATTTTGATCATAAATAAGAATCCAACCAACTCTCCACCCAGGCACAAGATAACGTTTTGCCAATCCACTGATTTTCAAGATCGGAACGGATTTTGTTAGTGAAGCGATAGGGTAGAATTTTGTTGAACCAAAAACCATATCTTCGTAGATCTCATCAGAGATTATTACAAGTTTATAAGTTTCACAAACTTGAAGTATTAATTCGAGATGATGACGACTAAAGTTTGAGCCACAAGGATTAGAAGGGTTGTTTATTACAATACAAACTGTTTTGTCATCGATTAATGTAACTAGTTGATCAAGATCGATTTCCCAGTTGCGATCAGGCTAGAAGAAATATATAACGTAAGAGACAAAGTGTATATATATATAAATAATATATATATATATATGTATAGATATATATATTTTTTTGCAAAAATGTCAATTACCAATAGATTATAATACCGGTCTTCAATGCCTTTAGATTTCGAAATTGTCTGATATAGTGAAAATCCAGGTCTAGGTAAAAGGATGTTTTGGCCTTCGTTACACAGAGCACCGATCGCAATATTCAATGCATCAGAAGCACCACTACCTATTACGACATCCTAATTTGCGGGTGCAATGTTAAATTTTAATATAATTAACATACTTGGTTAATTACAAAATTAAAAATACCCTTGAAGTTAATGGCGCTTCTTCTGTTGAAAACTTTTTAGCCACAGCTTTTCGTGCCTCTTCACAACCTTAAAAAAAACGTTAAAATCGTCAGCTCTATTTAAATAAAATATTTGAAATGTGCAAAGACTTATTACCAATAGCAGGTGGGTATCCATTCGCTTTATATGACTGCAGTTGCTTTATTACAGCGTCAATGCAATTCTCATGGATTTTGAAATTTCCAAAATGAGTTGGATCACCTATTTATTATAGATTAGACATTTCTAAATTTGAACGAAAGAATATTTTAAATTACCTAATGCTAAAGAGATAAGTTCTTTGTCAGGATTTGGTTTAGCATTCATTTTATGAACCGTTTCACGAATTGGATTAATTGTTCGTTTAGATACTATTGAGGCGGGAACGTGCCATTTTGAGCGAGATGTCGTAACATTTTTTACTTCATCATTGAAAGCGTCTTCCGATCGGTCGTTGATAGACATTTTAAAAAAAGCAGTATGATGAGGCTGTGACCGATACTAAAAAATACTACATTTTTTATGTTTTTAAAGGGTTATTTTTGTATTTAGCAAATCTCGGAACGATATTCGTATGATTGGCTAATGTAATCAATTGCCCGGGTAACATATTTATATAGCATGTAACGTTCCACTATTAAAAAATCTCCATAAAAGACATTTCTAGCGTTTTCAGGATAGCGATAGTAGCTCTCCCACAAAACATCCCCCTCGTGATTTTTATCCAATTAGATCGAGAGAACAGGTGTAATGAAATCTTTAGGGTTAATTAATTTATCTACGGCGAATGTCAATATTCATTATATACGTAAAATAATCAAAACAGCCTTAATAACGACAGATTATAATGTCTTCTAAATAAAGTTCTTCGGAATGTTGAAATTAAATCTTCGTTTAACGTTATGCACCCACTTTCTGAGTTCCTTCCTAAAATTAAATAAATGAGTGATCGAGAAGAAAACATTTATCCCCAAATAATTGTGATGACCAGTGTATGAAATTCACTGTTCATTGTCCAGGACTTAAATTATATGCACAGTGATACAAAATTTACATTTTTGATGTATTCTAGATTAAAACATCAAAAACGTAATTCTGAATTTTCTGTCCGTCCAATCACATTATTTGCACTATAAACGTATATGTTATTTAATTTTTGTTTTATTGATAAAAATTATATTCTATTATTCTATTGTTTTAATTTTTTTTAAAAAAAAATAACTTCTTGGGTCTTTTGACTTTTATTAATGCTTTTTGGTGATATGGTTCTATATAAAACTATTACAAAAAGAGTATACAATTGGTTGCACATGTAACTTTTTTATATTATTTATTTAAGAAGTCTGCTTAAAGGTTCATCATTAATTGTTATACTTAACATTTCTCTATTTTAAATTTTTTAAACTTGCAATCTATATTAACTTTACTAAGTTATGTTTAGATTATTGTTTTAATTTTAAAATTATTTATCTTTAAGATAAACTTTTTAGAATCTTTTAATACCTATTTTACAGTTGATCTGGTATTGTTATAGTTGGACCAACAGTTGATCTGGTATTGTTATAGTTGGACCAACAGTTGATCTGGTATTGTTATAGTTGGACCAATTCTTGCAATTAAAGTTAGTCATTAAATTATTATGTTTTTACAAAATTCATTCAAATTTTAGTATTACTTTATAATATATTTGAAATATTTTAGTATATTTTTATATTGTTTTTCAGATTTCTAATTCAGATAGTTTTGTAAGATTGTAATCTATTCTTTGATATATTAAGTCAGCCTAATATTCTTTTTTTTTAATCTAATTTTAATAGTTTAATTGATAATACTTTTATATAAGATTTTTGTTTATTTGATTCTTTTATATTAGTATATATTTTATAAGCCTAGTTTTTATAGTAATATTATTAAAACTTTGTACTATTTTTTAAGTTTTTTCAAATAAATTTTTTATTTTTTAATTTATATAGTCATAAAAATTTATTTTAAGTTTGCATTACCTAATACTAATTTGTATCTTTTTGTATAATTAGTTATTCAAATATTTTATAATTTGCTAGTTATGCTAGTATAATCATAATTATAAAAATAATTATTATAATATAAAATATTATATAGATAATTATTCAAATTTTTACTATTAAAAGATGGTAATTCTAGTATAGTAGTTAGTTGAATTGTCATTCTTTAAGTGACAGATCTAAAGTTCAAATCCTATCTATAATAAAATTTGGAAATTATATTTATATAATGATAACTGTCTCCTGTCAATCAGTTAACTTTATGTGACTGTAATCTAGATACATCAAGTCAATTCTACTAATATTGGAAACTCGAGTCATCTATATAAAGTGTAATATTATATATATATAGAAGAATGTATAACTGATATTGCATAAAACTTTAGTGCAAACCTATAATATGATCTTGAGTCTAGAAGGCTAAGAAACTAAGATGACAAAAACTTACTTGGAAATTTACAAATAAAAAAATAGCATGAACTTTCAACAGCATCATTAGACTAGTTGAAGCTCATGAAACATTTTTATAAAAACTGAAAGTTAAAACTGAACATCAAATATTTGTAGAAAAGCATATAACCAATCAAACTATCAGACTTGCCAAAAAAAAAGAATACAGAAATATATTATATCAGGCTATCTAGATTGGTAGTCTGGGTAAGACTGCCAGTTCTGAGTTGTAATTAGTAAGATATGTTCTAGTAAACTTTACAAGAGTAAAAATAATATAATGTAGCAGTTAAATAGGCAACTCTTATGACTGCAAATGTTAGATAACTATAATGTGTTACATAAAACTAGATCAGTATATGTAGTACATATAGGCTCTAGTAAGTTTTCTATCAAAGATAAAGTAGTTCTAAGAGTACCAACTAGCATTAGAAACTTAAATAGATGTAGCCTTAAAAATGTTCTTATAATACAAGAAGGATTGCATATACAGAAGATTTAAATAGGTAAGACCTCTAGTTGGCTTGCAAGTATAGCATCTAGTATAGAACTTATATAGTAATATATAAATGGACTACTTAAATTAGACATTAAAAGTGCATGTGTGGTTAGTTGTAACCTTCAATGTAAGGTAGCTCCTAGTGGTATAGCATGTTCTATATATTTAAATAAAAATATCACATCCTAAAAATAGAAACTTTAACATTAAAAAAAAAATTTTACTTAATAAATTTTGAATTTACAACTTATTACTTAAAAAATTAACAACTTATTTACTTTACTAAATTGTTATACTTTCTATTATTCTATTTTTTTTTTAGTATTAAGATAAGGCCTTATTTATATATATATATATATTTATATTTTATTCTTTGACAGTCTTGTTAAAGCTTAAATACAAAATTTTACTAATTGAAATATTATCTATTTCTAGTAATTCACTTTTTGTAATTGCAAGCTCAGCATTATCTGAGTACAAAAACTGCACCCAAATATGACTTGTTGCACTAATTTATATCTAAATTAGAAGACTTTGATAGCTCTGTTAAGAATTGAACCAAAATAGATTAATCTCATTTTATACTAATTTATTAATCTCTTTATTTAACAACAATATATTCTGCTTCATTCTTCTTATTTTTACCAACTTTAGTTTTACTCAATATACTTTCTTTGTCTCCTCTTCTATTCTTGATTCTCTTTGAAATGCAACTTTCATCTTTCTTTCTCTTTAATTTGTATTACTTTGCTTTTGATATTATTTTATTCTCATCTTTCTATTTGACTACTATCTTACATCTTCTCTATCATACTTCTTCTCTAAACATCTTCTCTATAATCTTAATATATAACTTTACAAATTGTCTTGTGCCTTTTCTCAAAACTTGTTTTGCATATAATTCCTTAAACATACTTTCTATTGCTAAACTACATATACATAATTTTTAATGCCTAATCTTATCCAATTCAGTTTTGTTAACTAATATCTTACTTAAATTAAGTTTTGTTATCTTGCTTTTATCTGTTTTATCAAGTTTTTTCCATATTAACTAATATGCTAATTCTTTAATATTGTTCTAATAACCAATATACTCTTCACATATAAGCAAGTAAATTAGTGTTTCTTAATTTGCATAATACTCTTTGCATTCATCTAACTTACATAAGTCTGATACTCTCTTCTTTAATATATCAAGAACTGGTAAACTATCATTAATATACTTAATTTTAAATAATATCTTCTTGCTTGCCTCTAGTAATTTATATTTGATTTCTGTTAAGCTTCTGTTTTCTTTTTACAATGCTTTTTAATCTCTTTGCACTTTAAAATTTGGTTTGAGCTTTTTAATTACACTTGAGCATCACCATTTAACATTATTTATTATGTTTACTAATGTCTTAACAAACTTCCTTATAAATGCTTCTATAACTGATTCCTTTTAATACAATGTATATAGAAACCAACAGTTTTTTTTAAACTTCAAATTTGAGTATTCATTTAACAATATTTCTTTTTTTACAAGTTTGTTGGCTCTTTCATTTCATATTACTTCACTATGTGCTTTAACCTTAATTAATACTAACTTGATATTTTTTGACCTGCATATGTTCTTAATCTTCATTACTAATCTAAAGTTTTGATCTTGCTTCATGCTCTAATATTATATAAAAGTTTTTTATTTTTTAGGCTTGCAATTGCTGCTATACTATCTAGTTTAACTACTACTTTATTATTATAAACTATAACTAAAACTGCTATCCATATCACAGCTAACTCTGCCTTTGTTAATGATGGCCATTTTTCTAATCTAATTTTATATTCTGTTATAATTTTCTTTTCATCTTTACTAATCTGCACCCAACTTGCATTCATTTTACATTTTTTCTTTTTTTTTTATTAGTGACCTATCTGTATAAAACTTGTACTCTATACATTTATTTGTAATATTCTTTTTTAATTGTCTTAATAACAAATTCTCTAAACTATTATCTTTCTATCTATAGCTTTTTTATTGCTTATGATATCTTCTTTTATATATTTTTTTTTGTATCCTTTTAGTTCTTCAAGCAGTACTGGAACTTTTTGTTTATGTTCTTGTCTTACTTTTGGCAGTACATCTACTATTGTACTCTTTCTAATCTAACATTAACAATTGCTTAAACTGCTATTATCATTTAAATTGCACTTCTTATATTCTATAAGTACTGAATAACTTCTTTTCTTAACTTGTGATATGTTTCAATAACTTATCTGTACACTTTTTTTTTTCTTTTTAACTACTTTGCCTATTATTGGTTCAGAATTTTCTTTGTTTACTAACACTTATTTTTGTTTTCTTTTGTCTTGTAATAACTTCTTAATCTCAGTCTTCATTGTTATAATGTTTGTTTTTCATGTTTGAAATTCATCTTAGGCAGTTTTGTCTACTTGATCACTTAATATCTTTTGTTCTATTTCAGCAAACCATTTTGCTTTTTATTCCTTTTGTGTACTTGTCTGTAATGCTCTAAACTTTTTTCATGTAATTATTCTTTTGTCTTCTTGATTTATTAGCTGTTGTACAAAAAACAGTTTACATTTCATCAACATTTTACAAGCTATTCTATATGTCTTATTTTTCACTAAACTTTGCACAGTTTATCTGTACCAGAAATTTGCCAAAAAACACCTTTTGCACTTATTCTTATACCTATCTCACTTGTTCTTAGCAGTACTAAGCATGCCAAATTTCTTTTCTAGATCTTCTTTAAATCACTTGTATATACTATACTTATCTCTTCTGATATTAATTCTGCTAGATGTTACTTTGCCAACTTGGTTCAGCTTATTTAGTCTTCTTTGTAAGTAAACTAACTGATTATTAAATACTTTTTAACTCAATATTTTACATTTTTCTAAACCTTAGTATGCAATTATGTTATTTTCTGTAGTTGCTAACAGTCCTATTTTATTCTTGATCAACCTGATTACTAGCTGATGCAAGTAATTTATATACTTTTTAAACATCTTTGCTGTTTGCAATATGTATATCAATTTTGGTATTATATATATGTTATTAATATATATTAGCTGACTAATAGTCAATTTCTTAAATTTTAAGCTTATATGAATTGTTACATAATACTTTTCACCTTTTTAACAACTAATTTTTTATTTACTTCTATACTCAATCATACTCTTAACATTCTTATTAATGCATGCTTTTTTTTAGCATATACTTAATATTTATCTATTAGCACTAGTCTTTCTTTTTTTCTTATGCTAGGATTAATTATTAACAATTTTGACTTAGTACCATTAATCTGAATATTATTGAACTTAAAGAATCTTTGTAAGGTCTGCACAATTGTTTGTATCTTCTTTTTACTTTTTGCTATTCAGGTTGTATTATTAGCATAAGCTATTGCAGCTTGTCTCTTTTTTTTTTATTTTTAATCTTATTTATTTGTAAATCTAATACTTCATATGCTTCAATCTTATATTCTAAACTTAATTCATTTTGAATTCTTTTTAAAAGTGAATTATAAAATATCTGTTATACTAATAGAAAAATTGTTTCTTCTTGTTTAATTCTATCACTTGCAACAAACATTTTTGTAGTTTTAAATTTTGATATAATGCTAACTTCTCTTTTATTATAAAGCTCTAATATGAACTTCATTGTTTCTTTTGACAACTTAATTCTTTATAATGCCAAGTAAAGTAACTTAATTGATACTGAATCAAATACCTTCTTCATATCTTGCATTAATAGTCACAACTCTTTATTACTCTCTTTAGCATCTTTTCTTAATATTTTCACTATATGAATTGCTTCTTCTGTTGAGTTTTCTAGTAAGTTAGTAAAGTTTGGACCTTTAAGTATTTTTTTTTGCTATTATTCTGAATATTCTTTTTGCTACCATCTTAGTTAAACACTTTTTAAATATCTTTAGCAGTACAATTGGCCTAATGTTACAAAGATTATAACCCTAGTTCTTGTCTTTTGGAATTGGATATATTTGCACTAACTTCTACTTATGTAGTATTTTTTCAAGCTTTAAACACATATCTGCAAATTTCCTAAGTGTTTCTTGTGTCTTTTTACTTGCACTATTGATTAACTTATAACTAATATTAGAAAGTCCAGAAGCAGTTTTATTCTTTAACTTTTTTACTGCCTTTAGTTATTTATTGATTGTTACTTTTGTTTTTAGTTTCTTGTATCACTCTTTTTTAACTTCTATGAGTAGTTTGTAAAATTCTTCTATTATCTTTTCATTATCTACTACATTTTTTTGCTTAAACTGCAGACTGAAATACTTTTTTGTTTGCTCTAATACTGCACTTGGTTCATTATATAAGATGCATTTGTCTCTTTTATGTTTTAACATTCAATTGATTTTGTTTTTGTTGTATAGTTTGTCTAGAATGCTAGTAAGCATTTTTTCTATTTCTTTATCAATTTTTTCATATCTTTTGTTTATTGCAGCATTAATTTTAGCTCATGTATACTTATCTTCTTTAATCTTTTCAACTATTTTTAGCACTTGCTACTGCTTCTTTATTGTCTAACTTTATGTTGCAGAATTCATTACATCACTATCTTCTATATAACTTATTTCTAGACCATACTCTATATTTATCTTCTCTATTTCTAAGTTTAACTCTTTTGCATTAAGTTCATATTTCTCTTCTCTTACAGTCTTTTTTATTTTTTGTAGCAATTTACTAATTGCTACAATATTTTTATATAGTATCGACATTTTTTTTTCTTCATAGTATTATTCTTTTCTTGTATTATCTTCTTTTTAGGTATATTTCTGTTGGCTGTATTTTTTATTGCATTAAATATTATATCTCATGCTTTATCTATATTAATACTATATCCTACTTTTTCAAATACTTTGAATTTCTTATTCTTTAACAGATAATTCTTAAGATCTGTTTAATAATCTTTTCTATTTTCTTTTGTTATCTTGTCATATAAGTAAATTGTTCTTGTTATAACTTTTCTTTTTATTCTTGCTATACTTCGTGTTTTAACTAAATACTTAAATGTTACTGATATACAAATAATGTTATAATTACTAGCTGTTATAAATTCTGTGTTAACAATTTCTGCTTGTTCTACTTCTGGTTGCAGATCTTCTAAGACTTATATTTGGTTTATTTTTGTTTGTATATCCTATCCTAATTATGTATACTCTCTTAGCTTTAAGTTGTATATTCTATATATATCACTGAATCTCTGATTTATCAACCACTTATGCAATAGAAGAGCTTTGAAGTTACTGCTGCTATTATTACTTATTTTGTTCAACTTACTATTAACTATATAATTAAAATCACTCATTACTATGAACTAAGAGCTACATATTCTTTTTATATACATCTTAACTATCATTTGCTATAATTTTTTAATTATTTTCATATTGTTTAAAGAAATATATTCTACTATTATCATAATTTTTATCTAACTGAAATAGAACTTTGTCCTGACTAAGTGCTTCTTAAATCTACAAACTTCTTCTATATATTTTTTTTTATACTTGACTTACTAATAACCCAACAGTAAATCTTTCCTTTTTCATAACTATCTTTTATATTTATAACTCTTTAAAATGCTTATCCTCAGAGGTGTAGTAACTTAGTGAAGTGGATAAGTTGTTAATTCTCCAAGTAGTAGTTTGTAAGTTCAAAACCTACTGATAACAAAATTTTAAATAATTATCTATATAATACATAGATAGTATTACAGTAATAGCATTCTGTCAATCAGTTAGGATAGGATACCTATAACTATAGTTATAACAGCATGACTGACAGGTCACAGAGCATCTGTGTAACCTTGGTTATATAGAGAAATACAAACTGGTACTGGGTAATGCAAATCTAAGATAAGTCCTTGTGGCTATATAAATCCATAGAACTGAGAAACCAGAGCCTATTTGAAAAGTTTCAAGTAGAAAGATAACACAAATCTTTGACAGTACTACTGTAAAGGCTAGACCTAGAAACAGATATCAATATGAAGGAGCTGAATGAGTAAGAACCTCAGGTGAGAGGTACCACCAACCAGGCCACCAGAATTAAACTGAAAGAAAAAAATATTAAGCTAGCTTAATATACTAAGAACAGGTTATAGTCCTACTAGACTATCTGGATTGGGAATCTGAAATCAAAGCAGAGGTATACTATAAGTACTAGAAATATACTGTGAAGTAGGTGCTAAGGTTTGGATAAATTCTACAAGGGCTAGCCTTGTTAATATTCTGTAAAGTAGATAAGTAATTAACAAAAAGATATTCTAGAATCTTACAGTCAGGTAATATATTCTGGAATATTTAATGGCTTGATGGATATACAAAAGGGAATAGCTAAATGTTGGGTTAGACAGCACTTAGTTGTATAAGAACCAGATATTACTTGTCTGGATGTAGTATAAAGATCAGAGTGTTTAAATAGATACCCTTCTAGTAGATTACAGGCATGGCAGCTAGTATAGAACTCTTGAACAGACTATTTAAATAGGTAACCAAAAGTTACACATGTGACTAGTTGCACACTTACCTTGTACAAATCACATGTAATGCATTGACCAAAAACACAAATAAAAGTAATAGCTACTAATAACATTGGCCTTAAATAATAATAATAAAAAAATGCTTATTCTCTAAACTAAACTTTAAATATTTACTGTTATTATTTATTTTTTTTAATTCCAAAACCTCAATTTTTTTTTTGACTATACTACTATTGTTTTGAGTTTGATCTTATTGTTCTTTATCTTATTTATATTATGACATGCTATTTTAATACTCATTATATTATTACCACTTTTGTCATATTTGACTCTATTTTGATCTGACTTATTATCACTACTCATTATCTCTATATTTGACAAAGTAGTTGTTTTTTCTTAAAAAATGCCTATAGTAACTTTTAGAAATAATTTGAAACCATATTCCTTAATTGTTTCTCTTCTATTTTATCTAATCTCTTTAAAATTCTGTTAAGTATATTTTGCAAATTGCTTTTTAATTTTTTAATTATAATTGCTTCTGACTGAACATTGTTTTTATACTTTTTTTTATTTATTCTGTCTTCTTTCTGCTAATTTTTTTTGTCAGTTCTCTTTTTCTTAACTTTTTCTTTAACTCTTACAAATTTCTTATATTGTGCATTTTCATTTACTTAATATTCTTTTATTGTTCTTTTCTCTTTTTTTCTTATCTTATTACTCTTAAACAACTTTGTAATGCTCTACTCCAATCTTATATTATAATAGTATGCTTTTTTTTTGTAGTCATTTTAAAATCTTCTTGTGTTTTAAAATATACTGATGCTGTTTTTTATTCGTTCATATTTCTGTTAACCAATATATAAACTACTTTTGCTTTTACTGTTCTAAGCTGTTTTAGCAATAATACTTCTATTGTTATTGTTAGAATGTTTCTAACTATTGTTTTAAATGAGGCCCTTCTTTCTAACACCTCCTTTGTGAAAGCATCTTATATTACTCTGCAAGTTTTGCCTTTTTCAAAATACACTAAACATATCTAATCAAGTATTATTTTTCTTTTTTTCTTTTTAAATCCAATTAAAAATATTATAGCTTTACTGTTATTACAGTTTTTTCAATATATAAATCTAATTCTATTGTAAAATTAAAGATACTTTCTTATATATACTGGTTAAACTTCTGTTGAAATGTCCCATATTGTATAGATGTTATCTATTTTGCTTATGTTTTTATATTTTGTTAATGATTCTTTTATATATTCTGCTTTTTTTCTAAGTTTTTCTTTACTTGTTTTTTACTTTTATTTATTATATTTTTTTCTTTTGTTTTCTTATTTATCTCTCTTTTATTTACATTAAACTTTTATTTAACTTCATATTATTTATTGCATTCTCAACTTAAATGCTTTCTTCTTTGATACTGTCTTCTTTCTTTATACTATCTTCTTCTTTAATATTATCTTCTTTAATACTATTTTCTTTTTTTTTTTTTATGTTTGATATAAGTTCTGCTAACTGCTTTTCTATAATACTATAGTTTAAACATCCATATTCTTGTTCTAGCAAAATTTTTTTGTTTGTCTTTATCTTCTTTAATTGCTGTTTACTGCTTTTTTTTTAGTTTTTCACTATCTCTTGCTTGTACATATTTATAGAGGTTATACAATTATATTAGGTTTCTAAATACACAAACTAATACTAACTTAGTGCTAATGAGTTTAGTTAATTCCTTATCTTTTCTTAAAACTTTTAATCTATAACTTTCTAATATTTCTTTTTGAGCTTTGTCTAATTTACTAAACAAGTCTTAATATTTTTCTAGTTTTTTGTATTAGTCAATTTTTGTAGATATTAGTTAAACTTTTGTATAACACTTTTTTGCATTATTTTATAACTTTATTATATATATTTAACATATAATTGCTTCTTATATTATTGTTATTTGTTTATCAGCAAGATTACATATTTGTTTATTTGTTTTTTGTTGTATTTACTGTTAACTATGTCTTACTTTACATAGCATATGTTTGATTTGCAATACTGAGTTTTTGTGTTTTTTTATTTTTTCTTAAAAAATTTTTTAAAGACTAAATTTTTTAAAAAATTGCTTCTAGATTATTACAATAATGCTATTCTAGCTTACTATACTAACAAACTATATTTAATTTTTTACTGGCTTTCTTTTTGCTTAGTCAATACTGTACTTTGACTTGACAAATTTTGTGTTTTTTAGAATTTCTTTTCTGCTTAAATTTGGTTATGAGAATTAGCAAAAAAAATTTTTTTTGAATTAATATATTACTTATATTTTTATTAATAGTTTAAAAATTAATAACTATATAAAACTGCTATATACAAAAAGTAATCTTCTATATAAATACTATAGTCAAAATTAATACTTGCAATTAAGACTAGCTATTAAATTGCTAACTATATATATAACTATTGCTTTAATTATAAATAATAAAAAAACTACATTTAAAAATAAAAGCTTAAATATATTTATTTGTAATTTAAACTTCTTTATTGGTCTATTTATTTATTATTATATTAATATCTAATTATAATTTTGGTAATAATTTTTTGTTCTATTAACAAAATTTTTATTTTATTTTAAGCTTTTATCTAGAGTAATGTTATCTTTTTATATATAAAATTAATCAGATTACAGAATTTTATTTAACAAAAATAAAAAAGTTTTAAGAAAAAAATTAAAAAATCACAAATAATTAAAAATTTTATTATAAAAACTAACTTTGAACTATTAAGTAAAAGTTTTTAATATATAATATTAGATATATATAATCTTATATTCTAATTCTAAAAACTCTAATTCTAATCTTTAAAAGTTTATTTTATTTATTAATTTTAACAATTTTATAAGAAATATAGTAACTTAGTAAAGTAAATAAGTTGTTAACCTTTAAGTAGTAGATTATAAGTTCAAATTTATTGATAATAAAAATTAAATAATTATTTATATAATATATAAATAATATTATAATAATAATATTCTGTTAATTAGTTAAGATAAGATATTTGTAACTATAGTTATATTAGCATAACTGACAAGTTATAGCCTATCTGTATAATTTTGATTATACAAAAAAATACAAACTAGTACCAAATAATGCAAATCTAAAATAAGTTTTTATGTTTATATAAATTTGTAAAACTAAGAAAAAACTAAAGCTCATTTGAAAAAACCTAAATAAAAAAGTAATATAGATCTTTAACAATATATTATAAAAGCTAAACTTGAAAAAATAGATATCAATATGCATTAGCAAAATTTTTAAGCAAATATATATCAATATATAGCATTTAATTAATATATATTGAACACTTACTAATTCTGTAACTCTCTTCATAGATCACTTGTACCAAATTTTGCCAAAAAACATTTAATTATTCTTCAAAATTTTACTAAATAAACCTTACTTGTACTCTTAAGTAAAGTTGTTGAGCTTACTTTTCTCCATCTAGATGGCCAAGTTTTAAGTTCCAACAACACTTGGCTACTGAGAAAAGTTCTAAAAACCAAAAGTTTGGTTTTTGCTCATTTATTATATATTTTACTAAATTAATATATCTTAATCCTTAGTAGAAATATAACAAGCACTTCAAGCCGATCATTTTGATATATAATTTATTTTAAATAAACCAAAACTCACCAAGATACAAACAAAAAAATGAAAACTAAAACCTGTCTTTGCAGGTTTTTTCATTGGCATTTTAGGAAAAACAGCAGGGGTGTCCTGAAAATTTCACTTTTCTGGCACCCATTAAATTTTTCTAAACATCCAATTAGCTCCTACAAATATACTACAATTAACAAATCACTCCTAAATAACCTAATAGCTCTTAAAATTAGGAAATTTTTCTTAAAATTAATATTACACAAATAATTCATACTATCTAAATTTTATATCTATTATCAAAAAAGATAATTACACACAATGCCAAGTATTATTACTGTTGAACCTGACTCTTTTAACTTCAATAATTATATCACCAAATACAGTAACAGTTTTGGCACTGTTACCCATGATAGTAATATCCAAACTCTTAAAGTTCTACCTACTAATTTCAATCCTATATCATGTGACTCTCAAAATAACTTCTATTTTTTTGTTAAACCTACTGAACCTGTAATCACTACTTGTCTTTACAAAAAATATCACACATACTTTGCCTTTCAACATATTACTATTCTAGTATATCCACAATCTATTTTCAAAAATACTCCAGAATTATCTAACTTTATAGAAATAGATTTTAATATGAAATTATTTAAGTCTCTCAAAAGCCTTTCAAGATCCAAATTCCAGCCAAAACATAAAATCACCTATCCATTCCCTACCTTCTGCAGTGATATTAGAAAAACCTCTACAACTTCTGTTCCTTTTAAACTATACTTATATTATGCATATACTTGCATTATATATAAAATCAAGAATATATCATATATTATTCTAATAGATAGCAAACACACTCTAGATCTACAAGCCTTAACCTTTGTAACTAGTGAAGGAAGTTTTTCTGTCTACACAAAATGTATTTATTCTTTTAAACTAAAATACCCAACCTCTTCAACACCTATGAACTAGGAACAATGCAATCTATACTATAAAATCAAATGCTAACAATTATCAGCAAAAGAAAAATGAATACTTTTCAAAAAATTCCTTACAAAATTACTCAAGAAAGCCAAAATCATAAATGATTCTAAAGACAACAAACAAACAAAAATCAACAAAATCCAAAAAAACCCAAATAATAATGATCAAAAACAAAATGATAAACAAAAAGAAAAAGAAACTACTCAAAAACATAATATAACAAATAACCTTAACTGGTTCCTAAACTATCCTATTACTCTTGAAATACAACAACATAGTAAATTGAGCACACTACTAGCTTTACAAGTTTTCTTACTTCTAAAATCACATTTTGTAAACTTTAATCTAGGTCAACCAATCTTAACTAAACCAACTGACACAAAACCAAATAACAGACCTTCTGCTAAATATTTATTTAACTATATACTTAACAAAATAGCTAGTAGCAAACTCAAATTTCTAACTGACTTCATTCTTTAAGCTAATTTTGAATTCAATAAATCAATTTTTATTCCTTTTAAAGTTTTAGTTAAAACTCTTAAAGGCTTGTTATCCAAATTTAAAACAGTACTTTTTACTTAACTGAACTATCTATATATTTTTCGATCACATTACTCCATTCTACTATACTCAACAAATAACAGAAAAAAAGTTGCCATCAACATGACATGCTTATACTTATATTTAAACTATACCTACAAAACCATTAATTTTGAAAAATTTATGAAAAAACTCAACATCAAACCTCTTTATTTCACTTTAAACTTTGACATCGATTATGATGCAAACAAGCTACTATTTGATATTCAAAATAACAACAGATTCAATATTAAAGTTAAATTAAATATTTCTGCAAAAAAATTTGAAGATGTCTTTAAAATTCCTTTACTCAAACCCCATACCAAAACTTATGAAACCTGGTTTCAAAAATTCTTTGAAAAGTACAAAATTCAATTTGAAAAAATTAATTAACAAAAAATAAGCAACTATATTAAAATATTAATTTCTCAAAAGCTTATTGAAGATTGCAAAGAACTTTTACCAGAAATCTACTCTCTTCTAAGTACTTTATCTACACTTCAAGAATGATTTAAAGCTACTTTTAAAGCAGCACTTCATCATTTTTATAAATGTAACAAAAAATCCTACAACTTATTATTAGAAAAAACTGAACATTGTCTCGAAAGTATTTCCAACTACTATTTCTTACAATTATTCAAATCCCATCTGGTATTAGAATTTAACACAAAAGAATAGAACCATCCTTCATTAAAAACCAAATTATTTCAATCAGAACAACAATTAGCAGCAACTTTCTCAAAACCAACATCTACAGCTGAACTAAGAAAATTAGCCACATCAACTGAAAAAGACTTTGCATCACTTAATAATGTAAACAGTGAAATTGCTTGAACTACATACTATTTTTATCAATACTTAAAAAAATACTTACAAACAGCAGCAGAAAATGATAGTATTCAAGAGTTATCTAAAGAGAAAGCTCTTGAAAAAATCATAGACTCTACCACTAATGTATACACATTAGCTTACATAATTACCTATTATAAAAGTTGATCTCAATTTAAGATATCCCTCAAACAAATTAAAATTGACTATGATAAAATATATTACTCCAAAGCTGAAAATTTCCAAATTAAACACTTCAATATTTCTATTCCTACACAATACAATGATATGCTCTTTATACAAAAATTAAATAATTTTGAAGAAAAAGAAGAAGAAAACCCAACTAAATCTATTACTAAAAATATTGAATCTGATAACCTTACCTCTCAAAACAAATCCTCTGAAAACCTCAATTCACAAAAAGAAACTCTTTTTTAATAAGTTCTTCTACAGATAACATTAAAGCAACTGCCACCTTTAAGATTATGATGTTTTTTATTCTTAGTAGGCCATTCTTAGAGAAGAATGATGACAGTAGGTAGGCAATAAAGCCTATTGTAGTGAAGGATCAGGATTATGTTGACCAGACCCAATGTATCAGACAGGTTATAGCATTCTTCACAGCTGTGCAAGCTGAGCTTAAAACAGTGAGTGACTCTGTAGAAGACATTACAAATACTATCTCTATCTTCAAGCCTCATCTTCTACTGAGATAGACAAATGCTATACTAAATTCTTAAATCAATATAACTTATCTCAAATCGCTGAACCTGTTTCACTTAAAAAATTCATTCAACATCTACATTTAAATAACTTTTTTAATCCAATAAAAATATCTATAAACTTCAAAAAAACAGAATCATACATTTACTTAAAAACTACAGACCAAATACTACCAATCACACAGAAATAGACTTCTCTCTTTACAATATATATAGTTATTTACTATTATTAATATCTCTTAATTGATCAATTCCTGACACAAACTTCACTGACCTCTTTACATTCAATCAACCAATCCATTCAAACAATTCTACAATATCTTCTTCCATTTCATCAATAATTACACCTGAACATACTTCTATACCAATTAAAATTGGATCAATAAATATAAATGGTCTCTCTTAATCAAACAAGAAAGTTTTCTTAATAGAACTATTACAAGAAAACAATTTTGAAATATTCAGACTCTTTAAAACACACTTGTCTTCTAAAGAAGGAAAATATTTAGTAACCAAATTCAAAATTATACTAGTTTCTGAAGCTCATATACAAATCCTTACCAAGCTGATGTTGGCATATTTGTACACAAAAAAATTTCTAAATATATTGCCAAATCTTATAATTACAATAGACATATAATTGGACTTGACTTCCACTTCAAAAACATACCCATTAGACTTCTTTAAGTATACTTTCCAACTTATGAAAAAAAACAACTTTATAAAAAAATTCAAGACTACTTAATTTCTCTTATTTAAAATAACAAATATAAATTAATTATTATGAGAGATTTAAAAAGTGTCCCAAATCCAAAAATTAACAAATCTCTTCTAAAAAAATCATCAATTCCAGAAAGCCAAATTATTCAATACTTAATTAGTTTCCAATTTAAGAACATCTATTGCATCTTCTATTCTAATACATCAAACTTCACTTTTAGTCAAAACAATATACAAAGCCAAATCGATTAAATATGAACTAACTTATCTATTACTAATATCGACTATACAGAAATCCTTTCTATTGGTATAATTGAATCTGATCATCAAATAATAACTCTTGAAATCTCCATTATTATCAATAAACCCAAACCTCATAAACAATATAAATGTAAAACTTTCTCTGAAAAAACTGTACTAAAGAAAATCTTGAAAACTACAATGAACAAACAACCAAAAATCTTTAACATTTATCTTTAATAATTTCTACAATCCCTAACTAAAACCAACTTAATACTATATGGAATAAAATTTACAAAGCATTAATCAAAGCCTCTACTAAACATATTTCTTTTAAAAAAATCAAAACAATTAAAGAAATTCATGACTCTCTATTACTAAAACATTCACCACTTTATTTCTGTTACAAAGAAATCTAGTTTCTTAAAAATCATATGAACTCAATTAATTTTTATACATTACTACCAAACCAAATATCCAGATTGCATATTCCAAACATCATCACCCTCACTAATTCAAGTTAAAAAAGAATTCCAAACTATTAAAACTGCACTTAATCACCAATATTAACAATCAATCTATGATAAAATCAAAGAAAAAATAGAAGAATGAAACAAATCCTTCAAAGAAACATCTAAACTTTTC
>CAJVQA010000202.1:0-40059 GCA_910591915.1 Cetraspora pellucida
GTGTAGCCAATTGTACACTCTCCTGTAGTGGTTCATTGAACCACAATACTGACAAGTGATTAATAAAAGTCAAAAGATCAAAGAGGTCACCTTAATACCAAAAAAAAAAAAAATTAATGTATTTTATTTGTTTAGATCTAGTTTTTACAATAATGTTATTAAAAATTTATGTTATTTCTTTATTTGGATCTTCCTAAATAAACTTTTTGATTTCTAATTTCAAGAAATTTATATGATTATAAGAACTTATTTTGGGTTTGCATTACCCAATGCCAGTTTGTATTTCTTTGTATAATCAGTTATACAAATACCTATAATCTGCTAATCATGCTAATGCAATTATTACAAATATTTTAACTAATTATTAAAAACAGTTATTATAATATAAATATTATATAGTTTTATTCAAATTTTTATTGTTAATAGGTTTTAAATACCCAACCTACCATTTGAAAAATTGACAACTTATCTACTTTACTAAGTTATTACATCTCTTATTTTTGTTTTTTTTATACATATATATTTTGTAAAGAATTTGGCAATTTTTATTAAAATAAGTATTTCATTCTGTACATGCTTGTGTTTAGTTACTATGTCTATTTTAACTTTTAGTTTTTAAAAGATTTCAAATATGAGGTTCTTTTAGTGTATATGATTTTTTTTAGCACATTAACCAACCCTAGCAAGAAAGAGCATAAATAATAGGTTGGAAGAGATGATACCTTTCTTATTTGAGAAAGCCTCTTTATCACAAAAAGTAGGATAAGTATAATTTCTTGTTGTTTTTAATATTTGCTTTACAGTTAATTTAAAATCTCTCTAATGGTTACAACTTTTCACTTTTTACAAACCCAAGTTGTAAAAGCTTTGGTATAGTTTGCAAGCTTTTAGGTTTTATTACGCTTTTGGGTCACTTGGTATTAAAATCCTCATTATGTAACCTGGGTATCATCTAGTCAATTCTAAATAATAGCTAACAGATACCAATATATATTGATTAAATATTTTTAGTAATATATATTTGAAATAAAAATAAATAAAATTCTAAACTTGATGCATACTGCACTTTTAAAAATTTTTAAAACAATAAAAATAAATTGTTTAATTATTGGCCAGAGCTTTGATCAATGTTACATTCCAATTTAAATATTTGTAGCCGCATATAATTAAATTAATTAAATTATAAAAATACCGTAAATACTGTTTAAATAGTCTTTGACGAGAATAACTTCCATCTAAATTAAAAACATTCTGGATCATGACGCTTATTAAATCGAATAACATAATAAAATTTTCAATTTGGCATCTTCTATTATATCCTAATTAGTGTTCAGAATCGAATCTTTTTAACGAGAATCGATTAATCGTTTCCTTAAGAAAAATTGTAAGGCTGATAAATTAGGCAATACCTTAATAATACCGTTAGAGTTTGTATTTGAAAATAGCTAACGGTAAAGGTTTATTTAGTCAAAAAATTTTTACTCAATTATGCTAAAGACTTAGATGGCAGCAAAATCTGAAATTACAGAAATGTAGATAATTAATGAACGTCAAATACAAGCAGAATCGTGGACAAAGACAAGCAGGTGAAAATATTTAAATTTACTTTTTTTAAAGATTAGATTATTTTAAAATCGAATGTTAGAATCGATTCTCGCTCAATTCCTGAAAGTTATTTACCCTCATTGTGTCTGATCCACAAATCAGATCTCAAGAATCAAGTGTAACGAAAATCGCTTATTTCTCAAAATCAGTACGTATAAAAAACCACTTTTAGTGCTATAACAAAAAAGTTTCTTGAGTGATTTTGCCGTATAACTATCTAATATTATTCTAAGTGCTAACCCTAACGTTAATGAATTTTAAAAATTTTTACTATGTCACAAAATCTGGCACAGTTTGATAATTCGTTTTCCAAAATTCTAAACTTCTAAATTATGTCGAAATGTCTAAAATTAAAAAAAATATATACATACTTATTAATAAGTATCCGAACTTGTTTATTTTGTGAATTTCACACTATATAAATTTTATTCAAAAACGGTTGCTTGCCTTATCAACCAGGTTTAGTTATATAAGCTTTTCTAAATGATACTTGAAAATTTTCTACATTTTATGTGTGTTTTTTTTTTTTACATAGCACTCACTATGCTAAAAGTTTATAACTGGGATCATCAATTTAAAAATTAGTTACTTTAATGTACAAGCTCTCTATCATTAATTTAGACATAGTATTTATTTAGTCAACTATTTAGACATTTAGTCAAATTAAAAATTTTGACATTTCGACCAAAAAATAATGTCATGTCAAAATATATTTTGAAACAAAATTGTCTAAATATTTGACTTAATAGGGTATTTCGACTAACAACATTAGGTTGGGTTAGCATTTGATTATATATTTTTAGTCACCCTTGTGATGTCGGGTAAGTGGCCTGTCAGGTAAATAACTTTCGGGGTCAGTTTCAATAAATTCAATCATCGAACGCTAATTCAGATCCCCAAAAAATAAACAGGAAACTACTTTCAGTATTCCAATCACTGTCATTAGCCATCCACATGATTTGGCTGTATTATCATAATTTCACCAGTGCCGTCATCACATCTGTCGTGAAAAATATCAGAATCAAATTCCATCATAAAGATAACGATTCTGATCAAGCTGATCAATCCAGCTTGTCAACAAAACAGTATTAAAAGCACGGAATCAAATTGCAGTGCAGTCTTCAGGCTAACATAACAGGAAATGGATGACAAACAAGTTTCAAATGACCTCATAATACTGTAATATTTTTGAAAATATCCTGGAGGAAAAAAATTCCGCCAAAGAAATTTGGGAGAAAACAACAAGTAGTATATGATTAACTATTGTCTTACCAAAGCATCAAATTCTTCTGTAATTGAACTTAGAAATTTATTCGTATCTAAATGAGGATTTTGAGCGACACCCTATCTAACGATTTAATCGAAAATCTCAGCTTCTTCATTTACAGGTATAAGTTTTAAGGATGGTACGAGTAACGAAGAAACAATAAGCAAAAATTTATTAAATGCAAAATGGTATAAGACAATCTTGAAGTTTGCGACGAGATTGATAAGAATGAAATTTGCCAAAGTAACAATTTTGTTGAAAAATTTACCCCATGATCTGCATAACAAATTGTGCGACTGGTAAAGAAAGTTGATTTACATATTTTACTTCCTTTCCTGCATTTTATATTGATCACATTACGATGTACATCACCAGACTAGTTAACAATAGGAGCAGGAGAGTTAAATGTGAAAGTTCCTGACCGTATCCGTGTAATCTTGACGTCCCGTTAAAACGAAGGAATATCGACAGACTGAATTTGTAAAATAATCTATTTTATTTAATTAGCAAATTCAATTTATTGGGGTCTACTATTATTATTCCTGGAATCAAACTCAGATTATCAATAGCGCACCATTTTATTGAGAATATGCTGAATATGCTGTATGTGTGAGTGGATTATGGGGTATGCAAGAATTTTATTAAGTTAGATTCACAAAAAACATGTGAAAATCTTTCTACGATGCAAGAAATCAGCGTAAGAGCAAAAGTTTTTCGAAATTCCGCCGATAATTTTGTTCTTTATAATAAGCACTAAATTTATCGACAGAGTTCTGAAAATTTTGCCTATAAACTGAGCTGAAAGATTTTAAGATTTTCGAAACAATTGTTGATGCTTTCTGCATCATATGAAGTTTGAGGTAAATCACATTCGTCAACTACTGCATTGCTTACAGTATCCCTAAAAATAATAATACCTCACAAAGTACCCATCTTCAATGAACCACTGAAACAATGGATAGTACCAGGTAATACTGTTCGATTTTAAAATGAGATTCTTGGATAAACAGTAGGAAACGGTAGTATTTATCAGCTTATCGAGAGATTTACTGTCGTTATAGCTATTTATAGAACATATAAATTGCGCCATTGACGCACATACCGGATACCACAATTATTGGCAACAGTAAACCTGCTTTTTAAAATACTATTTATATATGAGCGTGATGTATACTTACACACTTGTAATATAACTTGTAATATATTACGTAAATAATTCACGTGTCAGCTGGGTTTTGATGACGATGACCATGGTGTAACGTTCATACAACATCTGAATAGGAAATTCAGAAACGTAATGACGACTTTGTATATAATACTTAATATCAATAATTGATAAGATTATTAATTGTCGAAAAATATATTTCTTTTATTCTAGTTTTCTTTTGTTGTTAATACAAGCTGATTGCGGACGTCTTTTGAGTTGATATTTCTGTTTTAACCTAAAGGATGAATGAATTTCAGAATCAAAACGTATTATATGTGGATACCCTATGCCAAGGTTATAGAGCATTCACCTTTCTTGCTATATAGCAGTACGCGTGTTGCTCAAAATTGGTTCCATTTCTTTGCATCGTTGGTGGACAGAATTATATTCCCCGAAGTCTCAAGAACAGCGTACCAACGCCGAAAGGCTTCTAGACGTTGCCTTTCCAACTTTCTCCGAGACCTCGACTGTACGTGCCAACGGGGCAAATCCCCTAGGTGTAAAAATTCAGTCTCCTCTTGAGACTTCAATGTTTTGTAGGTGGCTCCTAGAAAAATCATCTTCTCCTTATGCCCAAATGTTTGCTGCTGCAAGGTTAAAGGGTCTCGTCTTGGATCATTATACTATGTTTTCCATGCCACAAAAAATAGAACTGAGTACGGGTTTGCTCTTTTCGGGCTGAATAATTATATATTGTGTTTTAACAAAGAAATAATAAACGCGTTTTTCTTTTTTTTTCTGGCAAATTATTTGTCTAATTTTGTTATAAATCTCAAACAAATAAATAAATAAAATAAAATATAAGGGAATTTTGTCTTGAATTATATGGCACAACATCCAGATTATCAGCCTTTTGTTTTATCTTCTCTAGCTCAACTTTTTGCTACTATTACAAAAGTTGGATGGTTTGAAGGCGAAGAATTTAAAAATATTACTAACGATTTGACAAATTTTATTCAGGTAAGTGTTATTTTCATGATCGGGTTTTTTGATGATTTGATTGTATTTGTTCTTAGTACAAATATAAAGCGAAAGCTTTTATGCAACGCGTTATAACTTTCTTGCACTTAAAGTCCACATCAGATCACATCATTGTAGGCTTGCAAATTCTTTCTATAACCGTTGTGGAAATGAATCAACAATCTTCAAGAAATTTAACTAAACAAAGAAAAACTGGTACGTGCTTTTATTTGCATCACTCTGTCTTATTTTGGTCTTAAAAATATTACATATTTAATAATTTTTTATTTAAGCAATTGGGTTCAGGGATACCGCGTTATTAGATATTTTTCAGTTAGGATTGGTCGTTTTGCGAAGATTGTTGAACAGTGGAATCTTATTCACGAATGGTTCGATGTATTTTTTATCATTTTTTCACGCAACTTAACATATGCTCATGGTTTTTTTTCCTTCAGACCTTCAGGAACACAAATCGAAAGAATATTGTCTAACATTGCTCCGCAACTGTTTGGCCTTTGACTTTATCGGCACTTCTCCCGACGAATCTGGTGAAGATGTTGGAAGCATCCAAGTAAGATATAGTAATGACCTGTTTTTGTTACACGCTATTTATAATTGATTATTTGATTAATATGTTTTTATATAGGTTACATCATCGTGGCGTTCAACAGTCGAAGATCCATCATTTCTTCAAATCATGTTTGAGGCATATAAACAATTTCAGCCACCTCATTCAAGCCAAGTACTATTTTTAATTATTATTATTATTTTATATTATATATAGTATAGTAATACTCTTATAATAATTCAATACTAACGTTTTTTAAATTTCACAAGGTTATGGAGGTTATTGTTCTAGTTTCTTCCATTCGCAGATCTCTTTTTAATGAAGAAGAGAGATCCAAATTTTTATATGGTTTGATGAAAGGAATCAGCGAAATCCTGATTGGAAATATAGGGCTTTCTGATTTGAACAATTATCATGAGTTTTGCCGCCTTCTTTCTAGGTTTAGATCAACATATCAATTGAGCGAAATTGCTGAAAAATCTGGATACAATGAATGGATTGATTTGGTTGCTGATTTTTCTATTAAAGGCTTCAATAATTGGCAGGTACTGGCCTTTATCAACGTTTAATATATATACATATATTTTGAGTTAGGCTTGACTTTTCTAATACTCATGTTCTTATCTTTTTTTTTCTATTTCTCAATTTTAGTTAGTCCCAAATAGTATGCAATATTTACTTACTTTTTGGTCAAAAATGCTTTCGTCAACTGGAAGTTCGCGCCCAGGTTCTATATCAAAACTCGAGTTGATCGCGTCTAGGGTAACTTTCATTAAGTCAAATAAATCAATTATATATGATCGCTTACTTATGCACGTATCATTTCTCTTTTTATATTCAGTTAACGCATGCTTTTGTCACATCAAAAATTGAATCAGTAAAAACAACCATAGAGAGTGCAGTTGACGGTTCGTTTTTAATATTAAATAATATATTTGGTTGTAATACATTTGGTTAGACAAGTAATAATTACATTTTCTATTTTTTGTTTCCTTAAAAGATCCTTTGGAAAATGAAGACGCACTTATTAATGATCTTGAAATGTTCGCAAATATTGCACGATGTAAATATGATGAAGCAAATATAGCTATCGTGAATTCATTTAATCCTATAGCTCAACAATTTCAAGTATGCTTTATTCATATTAGCTTGTTATATGATTACCTTTTTTATATCCTCACCTTTTATGTTTGCGTGTAGGCATTGTTGCAACAAGTTAACACTGGCGTTGTCCATGACTATTTGACAATTTTAGATGTTATTGAAAGTAATGAATTTTATTGCCTACTGCTGATTTAATTGTAATATTTCTTATATTTAATGGTTTAATTGTTCACATTTGAATACAGCAAAGTTTGCCTGGTTAGTGTACATGATTGGAGGTCTTATTGGGGGAAGACAGGTGCATATTATTTTTGTTCAGGTCGCTTGTTTAATACATTATGGTATATGAACTCATTCATTGCAAATATAGACTTATGTTAGCACGGAAGATCAAGATTTGATTGATGGGGAACTAACATGTAAAGTTGTGAACCTTTTAACTGCAATTAAGTCATGGAATGGGCCGGTATTTTTTTTCGTATCCTTATCATACTTGTATTTAAGTTGAGTTAACTTATTAGTATATTATAAACAGCGTGGCAACGATACTGGATATGAAAAATTAGAATTAGCTTTTATATATTTCTTCCAGCAATTTCGAAAAAGTTATATTGGCGAAAGTCCTCAGAAAATATCCAAGGTATATAGTAAATTATCCGATCAACTTGGAATTAATGATCAGACAATGGTGTGTTAAAGTATACGGGTTTAATGTTTTTCTCGACATATTTTTGAAATGTCATTTTAATTAATTAACTAATTTTTTTATTTTTTATTTTTATTTAGCTGTTGGATCTAATCGTGCAAAAAATGTACGTAAATTAGTTCTGCGTTTGTTTTTTTTCTTTATATAATTGTCTTAATATGTTCTATTTAATATATTAGAGGATCCAACCTCAATATGTGGGCTCATTGTTCAAAGATAATTCAACGGACTGTGGCTCTCTTCAATGATTTGGCTGGGGGGTATGAAGTTATCTTGGCTAGTTGATTTAATGTATAGCATCTATTATTAATCATGATTAAATAATTAACACTTGATTTATTTGATTCGTAATTTTTTCATTAGATATAGTTCTGTCAGATTACTCCGCAATATTCCAACTACACAATTCATTATCCAGAAACATACGGTTAAAGATTTTCCATTTCTTGACTCTCCTAATAACTTAAGAGCGCGTGTAATATATTACTCGGCACTTTCAAGAATATTATTTGCCGATGATAATGTTGAGCGAGATTTTGAGGAATTTGTCAGACCTTGGGACCTTACAATGGCTCAACTCGGCTCTTTAAATTCTTTTCAGGCTTTTAGACAACCGGCTGTTGAAGTATGTTTTGATGCACAAAGATGTATATTTAAATTATACAGTTAATTTCTTGGTTTCCATAACATAAAAAATTCAAGTGATTTAACAACCAACTTTTTAATTTACCTGAACTTTTCAACCATTTATAAAACTGATGAGGCTGAATTATGAAACCAAGAAATTAATTTGATGCGGCTTTATAAAGATTATTTATAGAGATTTCTTTAAAGAAAAAAAAAACTAATATACATCAATTCGACTAATTAAGGCAACGCTCTCAGGAATATTTCGTGATTTGAGAGGATTCCTTTCAGCTATTCAGGCCAAAAAGAATTTCTTAAATTTTTTTGAATGGTTTTATCCTAATTATATGCAAATCCTTTGTCGTGCGTTGGAGGCTTGGTCCGACGACAAATTGGTCATTACAATCCTAAAGTTCTTTCTCGAATTTGTAAACAATCGAACATCAAGATTGAATTTTGACATCTCATCACCGAATGGTATATTATTATTTAGAGAAACGAGGTATATTATTGAACCCACATTTAGTTGTTATTGTTTGTGTTTTTAATATTGTACTATTTAACACAATTAATTATTTCAATTTCAAAAGCAAGGTGATATCCACATATGGTAAGTTTTTCGGATTTTGTGAATTGAATCTTTGTCAGATTTTGTTTCATGGATTTTTCATTTTCAGGACACCAAATTAAAAATATTCCTTTAATGAGTCTTGACAAACGTGTCGAAAAGTAAGTCCCTATACGATAATCTTGCACGTGTTTAACATAATGTTTACTCTGAAAAATTGTTACACTTTAACAGATACAAGGGCATTTCTATTTGTTTTAATATTTTGACGAAATCTTTTGCTGGTCGTTATGTCAATTTTGGAGTTTTTGCATTATATGGTGATACCGCTTTAGAAGTTGCCTTAAAAACATCCTTTGAAATGATGCTCAGCGTACCACTTGAAGACATACTTGTAACTATTATGATTGTTTGCAATTGATACCACTTAAATAGTTATTAAATACATCGAGCCTCATTTAACATTTGATCTAGGCATATCCAAAGTTTTCAAAGGCATTGTTTGATTGGTTGGATACTTTTACCATTGAATATATGATGACATTACCAAGCATGGATTCAGACGTCTTTCTGTATATTATGCGTGCTCTCGCGGAGGGTATTCAACAACCTGATATCCTTTAAAATCTTTTAGTATATCTTTTTACTTTTAAGTTATTCAATATTACCCTTGATTCTACATTAAACATGGAGCTCCATGTTCTTCTGCATGCAATGCTATTGACCATATATGTACATTTGTGGTTCAACAGTCTGCAATGCAAAAGCCTAAGCAACATTGGCTTCTCGTATATTTAAACGAGTTTCCTACCGTATTGCCTACTTTGTTCATAGCAAATTTCAATGTGGTTCTATTTGAAGACAGACAAAATCAATGGTCATTGTCACGCCCACTGCTATGTTTAATATTATTAAACCAAGATGTAAGACAGAATTCATTTTTATAGTGATGTTTATTTTATTTATTTTTATTTTTGGAAATCTAATATATAATTTTATATAAAAGTACTTTAATAAATATACAGAAAATATTTTGCAACACCAATTACCTGAAAGAAGAGAGGCATTGAGAAAGGTTATTATTTGTTCAAGTTATATTGAAATGCTTATTCTTATTGATAACTTACTGAAATTTTATCACTTTAGGCTATCAAAACTCTTATGGAAGACGTAGACTTTAATTTAACGACTAAAAATCGGGACAGGCTTACACAGAATCTTAATACATTCAAGAGAGAGTTGACTAATGGCAATGTTATATTGGTTCCTCCACCGATGGATGCTAAGATGATTATGTGAATGATAAACGGTTGTTTAAAGGCTTTATTCGTACATTTGTCTTCATATTTTATTGATAGTTCTTCACCCTTTTTTGGTAAAGGCCGGATATCCTTTTTAGAAAATTCTTTATGAAATATTTTATATCTTTTATTTATCATCTCTAACGATGTTTCATTTGTAATTCAGTTTTATGTCATTTTATTCCTGAGCTTTTTCCTTTTAATTGAGATTTCATTTATAAATTGTACATTTAAACTGCCTTAATCAATTTTTTATCTTGATTATTTTACCAACTTTATTTTTTTTACATAAATTGTTTAACCAAGTTTTCTCTCTTGTCATTTAGCTCTAAATTTCAAGGCCCAACAGGTTGGTTTATGTGTGTATATTTTTAATCTCTATTTTTTTTTATGATTTGAAATTTTTCATTTGATCATTTTCATGGGATATTTAAATTTTAAAATTAATATTACAACAAATAATTAATTCTAATTAATTCTAATTCAACTTCGAGCATTTTTTATTTTAGCATTTGTTCTGATTGTTACAATTGTAAAGTTTATTGGCGGATACTATAGTATTTCTACCAAGGTCTTAGTTCCAACCTTGTGACGTATGAAGTGAAAATAATTCTTTTGTTTCTTAAAACCTTGGGTCATTCATAAAAGAAAAGGGTGATATGTTAATATTCGATTAAAAAGTATGATCTTTTTGAGAAGGGCAAAAAGTAGTATTGTTTATGGTCACTTTAGAGTATATTAAAATATATAATCCGGAGTGTATTATATGTTTCAGTATACTATGGAGTGTTCTGTTAACAATCTCATTGAAGAGTTGCAAACGACAAAGACAAAATAAGGTCCTATTTATAGTTAGAGATGATCTACATTGGGTATGTTACGTTAGAGATGCATGAACTTTGCGTTTACTTGTCTTTGTGAACTGCATCAAGTTGTGCATCTTGAATATGCCCTATTTTGTTTTCGTATGTCCTTTTTGCGGCCTAGTAATTTTGTATATAAAGGGGGTTCGACTGCCTTCACGAAAAATAATCTTTTCCCTCGAATACTTGTGTTAAATAAAAGTTTTTTTTCAAAATAAATATTTCATTGATTTATTTATATACATCAATATCTGCTTCTAACTGGTGTTCTATTGTCTTTATTTCTACCAGCGATAGAAAAAAAATGCCGACCAGATAGATACTTTTTCCAAGAGATTTCGGTCACAAAAGTATCACGGTAATTGTATAAATTTTTTATTATTATTTAATCTGAGTTTGTGTTTGTATAAAAATGCGTACTGGTGTATATACATCTGGGGTTGTTAAACCGGTCGATAAAATTAAATTACCTGAATTGCATGCGATAGTAAATTTTTAAATACTATATCTTAGCTTTGTTACATGAAATTACGGTGGAAACAATGTTTGAAGTTGAGCTTACGTTACAAACAAACTTATTTTTGTCTTCTTTATTTGCGTTCTTAAATTTATAAAAATATCACCTTGACGTTCACGAACGTTTCTAAGTATGAGGGCACTTTAATATAGTTTTCAGCGCTGTTGCGGGTTAAATTGTTTCTATAAGTCTATTCAACTTGATCAATTAAATTAGGATAGAAATTCAGAGAATCGATTCTTGAGTTTATGTAGTCGCGTATGTAAGATATACAATAAAAGGGGATTATTTATTCAAATGATTTTTTAAAATACAGTTCAGTATAAGGTTAAGAAAGTTTTATTTTCATAAAATGAAATAAAAGATTTGAATTACTTGTATTCTGATAATTATGATTTAAATCACTATGTTTTTTACAAAGAAAAAAATTTCAATTATATATTAAACATGTTTCTTTTAGAGAGCAAAGTCTGGTTTCAGTTTTTTATTTAATATATAAAATCCTAATAAATCCCAATAACATTTTTATGTGAATTATATACAATTAAATTAAGACTAATTAATCTCATGATCTATATTATACTATATATATAGTGTGGACCACAGACCTCATCTAGGCCATGATGGGATGAAATTGGTGGTAATGTTACAATAAAAGTACGTAGTGAATACGTAGTTTATATTTTTATATTACTACGTATTACGTAGTTTGGATATCGCGCATTGGGCATTTTGTTTCTAAAAGATATATCTAATGCAAATCTAAAAATATAAGAAAATCATTAATATATATACTTATAGTTAACAGTAAAAAAAAAGTATACCGATACGTAAATATCTGTATATATAAATTTTATGCAAAGATTTCGAGAAAAAAAAAAAAATCAAAAGTCCCAAAATTGTTTTAGATCAGCAAATATATATATATACTTACCGTTACATATTTGACGTGACTAATTTAGACTATTTTATTTACGTTTAGATAATAAACCTGAATATATGTTGTCTATTTGTGTGATCATTGTTAATTTAATATTCGAGATTTTCGTTATCTTTTGTTTGTTATGCAAATCCTCTTAATAAGTGGGTCGTTGTTGAAAATCGATTTTAGTTGGAGCGCTATATATATTATTAATTCAAACTTTAAAAATGTTAACAATGGATATCAAATAAACAAGAATCTTATAGGATTAAGACCAGTGTTGGTCTATGTCCTTAAATGACCTAAATGATCTTTATGACTTGTCATAGATAACGAAGATTGATATATTGTAAAATTCTTTTTCATTAGCATTTAATATGACCGACATATGATTATATGATCAAGGTCATATAGAAAAAAATAGGTCATCGGGAAATATTAATTAAGACTCAACATTGAATTTACGAACCTGAGATAAAGGCACGGAACTTTCGCGTTTAATTTGAGATAATTAATCGAATGATAAGAATGGTTGTTTTTTTTTCTAGAATGAAAATCAAAAAGATAAGGATTATCTTTTTCTTTTTTTTTTTTTAGAAAGTAAAATCGTTGAAAAAATAAATAAAAATGATAATTCACATTAATTCATAAATAAATGAGAATAGAATTTTACTAAGAAATTTATTCCCAAGCAATATATACAATAAAAAACTCTTTATACTGTAAAAAAAGACCAGATACCACTTACCTGAATCAGAAACAAGATTCTAAACTCATATGTATACACTTCACTTTGATTATATCGACATCTAACTATAAACCGATATTTTTTAAAATTTTTGACACCTAACTGCTAATGTGAAAATTCCTCTGGTTAAATCAACGTCTGGGATATCTTTATTTTTTTTGAGGTGTCGATATAGAGTGACGTGATATAATTTATATATATATATAAAATTCTCATTCTAGAAATTATACAAGTAATTCATTATTTGTCACATAGTACTCCTATAAATCATTCATAATTCCTCATTCACACTGAATTATTTAATTAATTGTTATTATACGGTAAATGAAAGTTATTAAAAGGTTATAACCAAAAAAAAATAAAATCCATCAAACCTTGAATTAACTAAACCAAGAATCTTTTATCAGAGACGCCTGAATGTAAGCGACAGGAAAGACCAACTAAATGATAAGATCTACTTGATCGATTGGTTGATAACCTAAAGATACCTGAAAACAAGAAGAACCATTTTTTTTTTATAATAAAAAGCTGCATTACTTATAATAAAAAAACTACATTACTATAGATGTTCGAAATTGGAATTGTATCGTACCAACAGTTCAAAAATAAATCGGTTGACTTTTTTTTTTTTGAATTTCTGTTTGTTTCTAATACAGTAATAAAGGAGGATTTCTCTTTATACATAAACAAAATAAATACATATATATATATTTCTTTTTTTTTTACAAAAACAAAAAAAAAAGAATAAAAAGAATAACCAACCATTAGATTTACAGAGAAATAAATTTACACTCGACAAAAAAAAAATAAATTAAAATAAACCTTTAAACAAATGCATTGAAATTCTCATGAAAAAACTTCTTTAATAGGATACAATAAAAGTTATTCATAATGTTTTTTTTTTTTAAAAAAAAAAAAGAAAGAAACAAATTCAAAGGATACAACTTAATTAAATCTTAAGTGTAAAATAAATGAAACGAAACGAAACGAAAAAAAATTTATAATCGTCGTAAGATAGCAATAATATATAAATAATATTTGATTTCTTTTTAAGAAAGCACTAACAAAATAAATTATATACAAATTTTTCGGCTATAAAAAAAAAAAAAAAGTAATATAATATATATGGCATTTATCGTTACCAAAAACTTGGCTAAAGTTAAAAATAATAATAATAATAATAATAATAAGGGTAAGCAAAACATTTTCATATACATATGTCATATCTATGTAAAAAAAATTATTTAAAAACGGTAATTTACATAAAAAATTATAAAAAAAAAATTGATCGTAATATTATTTCTTTTTACAAAGTACTAAGATTAAGAAGAAGAAGAAGAAGAAGGAAAGAAAAAAAGAATTCGAATAACTTGTTTATTGGTTTTTTTTTTTTTTTTAGAATATTATAACTAAAAGCAATCAAAATCAATTTGTTTAATATCTTCGACAGTGACAATTAAATCGATATGTTCAACACCAACTATAACATCCCTAACAATATCACTAGGCACATATTCCAATGCACCATCAGATGCCCGGATAACAAATTGTTTCCCAGCCGGAGGTGTGGCTTTGATCGCGAATGCAATTAACGACGCGAAAGTAGTAGCGTCACTCACAGCTATTTTTTGTTTGTATACCGTCTTTTTGGAGCGAATAGTAACAGACTTCAAAATAGGGATATCTATAGAATTATAAATTAAGATTAGTGGTTTCAAGAAAAGTACAATGTAAAAGATGTACACGGGCAGAGCCGGTTATTCAACGCCTTGAAAAAGTACCAGATCTACGATCCATATATGTCGTTCTGCTTATTGATTGATTTTGTTGACAAAAAGGCTCCGGACTAGTACGAATGTGTCCAGAAATGTTTACTAAATATAAAAATGAAATGATCTACATGAATATATGATAAAAGGGGAATTGAAACGATTCAACGGCCGAGAACTAAAGTGTGCTTCCTTAGTGGACAAAAAAAAAACATGGCACATATTTTTGATATATGTAATTAATCTGAAACCTACCAGGATCTGCATTACGATAAACAACCAATTGAATTTCCTTCCCAGCCTCACTGTCATTATAACTAGACCAAAAGCGATTAAAGGTTGATTCATCGAATAAACCGAAATGTTGTGAATCGTTTTGTGTTCCAATTCGATAATAGAGTCTTAATGTATCTACGGAACCCCAAGGTTTTGGAAAGTTTGTGAAAGAAACATTAGAATATAGTTGACGAAGATTCTGTAATGGTTCAGAGGAATTTAAGTTGTCAAGATTTATTCTGACACGTTGATCTAAGATAGTAAATGGAATCTTGGTAGTATCGAAACAGACGGTAGGTATGAATTTAGAAGAAATTTCTTGATCTATAAATCATGACAAGTAATGAATGGTTGACAAAGTTAATATAAAGTTGATAATGTAACAATGTTGATAAAGTTAAAAGTTGTGACGCGGTATACATAATGAATTGAGTACATTTTGACAACAAAAAATCAGGATTACCTCCAAAAGAAGTCATATCGCTTTCAATAGGATCAACATCAGTTTCATTGATAGTAAACAAATCGGGAATTCTACTATCAATTGTCATTGCTTCAGATACAGATGCACTGGAAGTCACAATAGTATCTAATGGATCAGAAATTGACATAATAGTATCTAATGTATCAGGAATTGTCATAATAGGTTGAGAATTAGAAGATTTCAAGATTTCATCTTCATGAGATCTTAATTCATCTAAAGCTTTCTTAATAATTGGACCGAATATATGACCATCCCAACCGAAACCTAGAGCAATATTATAAGCTTGAATGTGTTGTAAATATTGTTCCAAAGAACCAGCTTTTATAAGAGCTTTGCGTTTAGAATCAATATATTGTTGTAAAGTTTCTTTTGTAATAGGGAAATAATTTATCGATTCTCCGGGATGTAAACTTTTTATTACGTTAATAAAATTCGTGACTCCAACTCTTGATGCTCTTGTATTAATGCTCGGAGATCTTTTACCACGTTTACGATCTTTATCGGTTGAAGGTGACGTAGATTTATCACTTTTAGCTGGAGACGAAGGATCTTCGTCTTCAGAAGACGCGGATGGATTATGGTGAGCCTCCAGAGAATGATGTTCTCGAATTGGAGGCATCCTAAGATTTGAACACAAAAAACAAATAGGAAGGGTGACAGACCGTTTTCTTTATTATTACTATTATTTTTATTACTTTGAATAAAATTCTAGTGAAAATTTTCGAATTAAAGAAAAAAACGATCATGACATAGATAAAGAAAAGGTAAATGAATAGAAGAAATACAACATTTGAAATATAACTGAAAAGAGAGAAACTTTTTTTTTTTTTTATATATATATTTATTATTTGTGGATAGGAAGGCGAAGTGCAAGTAGTCAAAATTTTGATATTTATTCTAAAATATTTATTTATATTCAATTCTTATTTCTCAAAAAAAAAAAAAATTTTTTTTTAATTATACTGTATATTTAAAATAACAAAATTGCAAAAATAAAATATTTTTATATATTATATATATACTATTCAAGTTGTTAAAAGCCCGTTATTCATGGGTCCCTGAGACCTATTTAAGTTTATAAAAGGGACAGGGCAACGCCAAAGCCGAGCAGAGTTAATGCAGACCCATTCACGTGATCTAAGTGAATTGAATTATTAAAAGCATATAAAGAATAAAAAAAATAAAAAAGAACAACTATCGTCATGATCACTATTGAAAATTGCTAAGAATTTATTTAATTGAGCAAATAAATATATATAGATTTATATAGAGTAAATATAACAGTATATTTGTATATTTAAATTAACACTTTTAAAATAGTGAGAAAATTGTCTTACGAATCAAAAATATATTTAATGGATGTGATAGTATTTTTAATTAAAACGAAATAAATTACTACCTAGATTTAGTCTTTAAACAGTGTAGAAAAGACATGATCTATTTTCTTTACGAAGACAAAACAGTAACACTTAATACCTAAGCTATATGTAATTTTTATATATATATATATATTTGATTACAAGTTCTCTCTTGTTAACCGATAATAGAAAACAATCACTACGATATGTATACAACAATAGATTTTTTATTGTTATCACGTGCACAAAGGTTGTTCCACCGGAACATAAATATATGCGTACCATCGATATATAGATTTTCATAAACCAATAATAAACATTTTAATATTGAATAATTCCATAAATTAAATATATGATAAATGTAAATTTGTTCGTACATAACCAATCTTGTAAAGTAAACGAAAGTAAAATCATAAGGATAAAAACCAATTATTAATTATAATATGACTTAAGATGAAGAACGCAAGGAATGGAATTTTTTCGGGCATTTCCTTTGATCATAAACGATGTTACTATATTTATATTACTAAGTACATAATCGGTAAATAATTCAAAAGTCCGTACTATGTAAATTAGAAAGCTCCGGATAACGGGCAAATTTCTTACGATCCTTATGGTTACACATTAGCTGCGAATATCAATCCTTGTCTTCCAAACTAGTTGGAGGGGTAAACGCATTTAGAATTTAAAATAAAATAGCATACATCATCTATGTCACATAATTATTAAAAAAAGAGAAGTTTTGCGTTTATAATGGGTATCAAGCTAAAATAAATGCGTTTTCTAAATGTAATTACGCATAATCTTGGTATAATCATTATTAATCATATATTAATTAAGCAGTATATATAACAGTATATATAACAGCATATATAACAGTATATATTGTATTATATATATATAGCAGTGTATATTGCAGTATATATAGGATTAAACATACATTAATCATACAGTATATTGATAATATATTAATTAGAGGTATTTGGTTAGAAATTAATCAAAAAAGAAAAAGAAGGGAGAAGTAATATTTAAGGCAAATGCGTTGATTAACATGAATTCATCGGGTATGAACGAAAACGGAGACTTTCGTAACGATACTAATTTTTTATATGATAATCAGTGTGTGTATGTATGTAATACTGTATATACTGAATACTGTTGAATACTGAATACAGTTGAATACTGTTGAATACTGAATACAGTATTGTATACTGTAATATGCGTACGCATTCAGCCAACAAGTCAAACCTCTTGTTTAGTAACAGCTTTAGTATCAGCCTTAGGATCAGCTTTAGTATCGATGCATCTATTCGGTCTTAGAACTCCAATAACATTAAAAAATTTTTCGCACATGTTTCCCTTCTCATCTTTTTCGGCCTTATTCTAGCTTATTCTATCTATTAGATCAACAACCCATCATCTCAATCATAAAACCTTTTTTAGTTCAATAGAACAAGTACACTTTGGAATTTACCAATTTTATACATCGTTTATACATCGCTTATACATCGCGCGTAAAAAAAAAATCTAAAATAAAATAAGATAAATAAATAAAAAAAAAATAAATAAAATAAAATAAAAAATGTCAGGCGCGTCAATTAAAAAATATAGATTTGTTTACGTGTATTAATTCAAAATATAATGTGCACAATGTATCACGGGGGGTATATGCATGAAAATTTGTAAAACAATTAAAGTTTTACGCTCGTGATTTTATGGTGCTGGTTTAGTTCATGCGTCATATGTAATTTGATGTAACTTTGGTCTCACACTTTATGAATCAGATCAACACACCTCTGGGGGAACAAGTTATGTAAAAAAATTGATTTGTGTAAATAATCAAGTACATAAGTAGGTACAACACATTTTTGAATAAATGCTTTTCCCGAAATAAATCCGGTAATGCATTGTCATCTTTATTATACGAATTTATTATACATTTAATGAATAGTCTTGCCTAGATAGGACATCTTTCATCTGTGAGCTTTCTTTGGATCTCATGTTGTGCGTGTGTAAATTGTATCCTAAATCATTTACCCTCTTATATTTCAAACTTTAGATATTGTATCTATATAATCTTTTCGGATTGGTTTTTTCTGTCTGCCTCATAAAAGCGAAGTACGAATACATATTAAAATTAAATATGATAAGCTGGTACGTATAACATTGATAAACGTGTATGTTAAATGTATGCTATATGTATGCTATGTGTATGCTATTTATTAACCAAACCCACAGAAATACGCAAAATATGCAGTATATATGATTAATTTCATTTATTTTTATTTATTTTCATTTGTTTATTTATTTTCACACTTAACACTTATACATTATCGCTATACTAAGAGTATTTTTTCACACTTTACACCATATGTATATACTTTGCACCATGTGTATAGACTTTACACCATGTTTATTTTATTTTTTTCACACTTACATTATATGAATTTATATTTGAAAGGTACGATAAATATATTTGAAAGATAGAATAAAACAGTAGAAACAATATAAACAATATAGATTACATAATACAATATTTTATCGTATTTGATCTTAAAACCCATTCATTCTAAATTTGACTCACTACAGTATCATTTGACTTACTACAGTATCTATGAGAGACTAGATTTTCCAAATAGAGTTTCATGAAAAAAAACCATACTTGCTTTGGATTTATTAAGTGTGCATTTAACAAGAAATATGCACATATACTAGATGGAGGGTGTGTACCGTGCACATTTAACCTCGCTTTATTTTTTTTCATAATCTCGATTTTAGCATGGTTGTGATAGTGTTACGATAAGATTCTGTTAGTAATTTTGGCTTACACTTACATCATACGTAGAAAGTTGTTTGTTTATATATATATATATATGTATGTTTATATATGTATATATTTATATATGTATATATATACATATACATCATGGTATATAGCACCATGGTATTTAGGGATTAATGTATTTTATTTTGGTAATAAGGCGTCAAAGAATGAGAAAAAAGATTAGATTTCATTATTAGAGCTGGGAGCTATTGCCACGTAACGCCATGACTGTCAAGATATAAAGTTTTTTTTAATGTGACTAATCAAAAACCAAATCAAATTAAATTAAATGGTATCCAGCTGATCTCATTCAATTATTATTATGAGTGGAGGCGGAGCTGGGTATCAAGTAATTCCGATGATGTGTAACGTTCTTCAAAAACAAAGCATTATCGGAGTTTGTAAATATGATGGCAATTTAATCTAGATTACGAATAACTGATGTATGATTGTCACTTTAATAAAACTTAAAAAAAATTAAAGTTAAGGGGTCCATAAGCTTAATGGACACCGACTTGCCCTATATTCTGGTAGTATAGTATAACACTGTACTGTATATATGATATGTAGTATAGCGATGAACGTATAAAACGTATAATGAATATAATACGTATAATGCTGTAATGTGTATATATAGCATATAGAGTATTATATATATATTGTATAGATAGTATATATAATATATATCAGATAAATATATATAATATATATCAGATACAATATATATAAATATTATAACATTTAAATAATGATTTAATTATAGACCTATAGTAATGTTCGATAATAATGGTTAGTTTATTTTTGTTTACAATTAAATAAATTATATTATCTATTATAAATATTATTACTTACGTCCGGGGTCGATCTTTAGAAGTGAAGTTCGTTGTACGATTTAATAAAAATATAGCAAGGAGTTAAAAATAAATATTTATAACCTCATGCCATGTTTAATAAATGACTATGTATGATCTTGATTGTAATTTTAAATTTTTTAAATATTTTTAAAATATGCGCGATTTTTTGAAAATTCTGAAAACTCTGACGATGCATAGATTACGTAACCTTTAATAATGCAAACACGTTCTAAAGTCTTTTTTAGTCTTTTTGACATTTAGGATGAATCGCGTAACGCTATTACTTTGTTACTCCCGTAGCGGAGTTTAATATTTAATTAATCCTGCAATAAACTCAACGCATTATGTAGAACCGCCCTTGTGTAAATTATGCAGAATTTGATCGTTATGGTTTGTTATTCATTATCTTGTTTATCTTGTCATTATTATTTATTATTGATCATACAAGTTTCTTTGTTGCTATTCTAATCGTGTTTACCATAAACAATCGGTTTATGCTTAAATGAACTTAAACTGACGTGTGAAAATTTTACGATTCGTCCCATCTTTTTTTTTTATTCTACTTTAAATACTTTAAACGGGTTTATATATTATTTTGAGTGTCACACATTAGGTTTATAAATTATACTATATATATATTTAATTAATTATGTATATACATTGTTATATTCAGTGTAGCATTATACGTATTAATTACTGTATTATTACTATATGCGTTTAAGTATGAATTAGTATGAATTCAGCATAATGTTCCAACTGTGTGAAACAACCTGACTCATTTGAATAATCATCTGAACTTATTATATATATATATTACCTTAATTATATATAATTATACATCATTATATATCATTTATATCATTTATATCATTTGCCAAAATTAGATCAACGAAGCATTATCTATAATCTCGCGTGCAACGATTATTTTTCGCAAGATCTGGTTGCCCAATAAATCCAATAAATATAATTAATATAAATACTCAACTTTGAAAAAAAACGTGCTAAAATTTTATTCCGGTTAAACTTTATACCATATAAACTTTTATGTCATCTATATGTATATTGTGTATACTTATCTTTCTTTATTGTCTTGGATCTGACATAATAACTTTTGTGTCAATCACGGTTGACGTAGTATTCAAGTTTATATGTCACATGACTATCAAAATCATGACTACTAATTTATATATATTTATTTATTTATTTCAATATTTAAATTTTATCTATCATGATCCGTGAATAAGTATATAACTTTACTTTTCTTGCCGATTTTTCTAATTATTTTGTACTATAACTACTTTTTTAATCCTTGCATTCTTTTAACAACCTCTTATTTTCTTCATTCCTAAAGTCCGTCGATTATTCCTAAAATTGCACGGGTTATATTAAAAAAATATTTCACTTATATAGGATGGATTGTCGATATGATCCAGCTAGTTATAACTAACTTAAAAATATCTAGTGCAATAGTTAAAAATCTTTCTCTCTTTTGTCTGCTTGATTAATCTTAAACTAATCATTGGTTTCATATTTTATTGATTTATTAGACTAACTGCCAGAATCTTTATCCGCTATCTCTGTATAACGGTATATGGTAAAATAATAAATAGTTAGGTTTTATTTTATTAATTAAATGAATATTCTATTCACCCCTGCCACAAACTGTAATGTTTCTTTTCCTATATCACCTTTAAACTAGTAACTAATTCCTAATTTTAAATCTGTGAAATATGTGGATTTTTATGGCCTGTCTTTTTCGCTTTTAAAAATCATTCTCGTTTATTTGTTGACAACATACGTATAAACGTCAACTGCGGATACTTTACATATATTTCAATTGGTTCAAGTAATATAAATAAAATTGTTCATACAACTTTATAATTAACGAACCCGGAGCTGTCCGTTGATACCGATACAGTACGTAGAAAATCTAACTACAATAAAACATGATCAACAATATTTAAATAATTGGACTCGGCGAAATTGAAAGTTTGACAGGCATCTTTTTTATTTTTACATATACACTAAAAATAATCGGAATTTGAAATTCCCTTTGGTTACTATATAGCTATATAAAAAATTATTACTATTATTACTCATAATATAAGAATATTTCTTAATATTTTATAAAGTTATTTTTAAATGTTATAATTCAAGCTTTTTTTATTTACAATCCATGCATACATACGTATAAACTTTGTTTGAATTAACCTTATCGTTATTGTGTGTAATATTGTTCAATATAATAAATTCTTAATATTATACGTATAAAATAATAATTCACCATGTATACATATTATTTTTTTATTGTTTCGAAATATTAAGCAAAAAATATTTGTAAAAATCTTTAACCCAAGCTCCTAATTTCAAGCTTAAATTTTATAAAAAATAATAGTTAAGATTAGTAAATATTAATTTATAGAATATTTTTTAAATTTTTACTACAAATAATTAGTAGTAATTATTATTACCTTTTAGTTTTAGCGTTAGGGTGCAGTTTTATAATAAAATATAACTTAAATATATTTATCAAATTTTTACTTAAAATATTTAATTTTTATTTTTTAATATATTTTTAAAATATAATATTCTAATAATTACTACTAGTTATAATTAGTATTTTTTTTTAAAAAAAAAAACAATTATGTTATTTAGATTTAATTATATATATACGTATTATATTTATATATAAAAATTATTTTAAATAATTTTAAATTAAATTTTTAAGTTATATAACTAATTTAATAATTTAATAATTACTTAATTATATAATTATACTTGATTTTTTTTAATTAAAATTTTTTTATCTTAAAAACAAAAACAAAATTTAAATATTTTTTTAAAAATATAATAATTTTTAACAATAATAATATAAAACATAATTAGAATTTTTTAAAATTAAATTATATTAAATTAAATAATAAGTTAATTTAAATTTAATTAAATCAAATTTATTTTAAAAACTTGAATTTAAATTTGATTTAAATTTATATTTTTAAAAAATTTAAAAAAATTTTTTTTTATAATGCCAAATTGTAATTTATATATAATTATATTACATTTATATTACATTTATATTACTAAATTACTTTTTGCTTTAAACACCCAATATGATATATATTTTTTTGGCTTTTGCTAAATTTATTAGTTATTAGTTAGAGAATATGTTAGATAGAATGATAAATTATAATAAAAACTATAATAAAAAAATATATAAATTTATTATAAACTTTAAGTTTCAGATTATTTTTAACTTACAAATTAACTTAATTTAAATTTTGAAATTAAGTATATCAAAAATAGTAGATTAAGATTATTTAAAACACTTTTTAAAATTTTGTAAAAATTGTATATTTTGTTAATAAAATTTTATGAAAAAAAATTTTTAATTATAAAACTATTATTATATGTAAAATTTTATGCTAAACAAGTTTACTTAAAAAGTAAAGATAGGTTATTTTAGTAAAATAATAAGTTTTTTATATATAAATATTAAAAGTTCAATTTATTTATATAAAACTTTTGTTTTTACTAAGATAATCTGTTTTAACCTCTTAAGCAAACTTGTTTAGCACATAATTTTATATACTTTATATTTACAAATTTTAGTTTTTCAAACTTTTTACTAAGTAAAAAAATTACCTAAAGTTATATAATAAAAATTTAAAAAAAAATTTTTAATGTGTAATTTTAATTGATTTTTTTACTTAGTAAAAAGTTTGAAAAACTAAAATTTATAAAATAAAAATATATAAAATTATATAATAAACAAATTTGCTTAAAAAATTAAAAAAATTATCTTAGTAAAAACAAAAGTTTTATATATATAAACTGAAATTTTTAATATTTATATATAGAAAACTTTTTATTTTACTAAAATAACCTATCTTTACTCTTTAAATAAACTTATTTAACATAAAATTTTACATATAATAATAGTTTTATAATTAAAAAAAAATTTTTTTTATAAAATTTTATTAACAAAATATACAATTTTTACAAAATTTTAAAAAAATATTTTAAAAAATAATTTGGAACTTAAAGTTTATAGTAAATTTATATATTTTTATTATAGTTTTTATTATAAACTAATACTCATATTGAGAGCTTAGAACATCTATACAAAGTGTAATATTATACATACTGTTACAAAGTAGATTTTAACATAATATATTATATAATAATATTAGTAATATATATATATTTATTATTGTATTTTATATTATATTAGTTATTAGTTATTAGTTAGTCAATAGTTATATTATATAGTAGATAGATAAAAAAATCTTAATTAGCTATTAGAAATGTAGTACAACTACATGATACTAAGTAACATCTGTGATGTTATTATTATCTTACAAACCTTAAATACTTCTATACAAATTTCATATATTTTAGCATCAAATTATTGTGCCAAATACTGCAGTACAAGAATCTCAAATATCCCTATATAAATCTTAAGTGTTTCTATATAAACTTTAAGTATTTCTACACAAATTTCAAATACTTTTGTATAGATCTAAATGCCTAAACACAAGTTTCAAGTGTTTTAAGTACAAATAACAAATAATATAAACAATATCTCCAGTTACCTTTACACAGTCTCTACTATCTTAAGCACAGTATTATTTAATATTGTTTAAATCTTTACTGTTCCAAATACAATAATATCTAATTTTGTTCAAACTCTCATTATTCTAAGTACAGTATCAAATAATATTGCTCAAATCTCTACTATTCCTGCTAAATAAAAAGATATATAAAGGGTACTTTTTCTTATTTTTTGCCAATTTTAAGTTTCTATATTTTAACCTAGACATAATAATTTTTTTTTTTTGAATTTCCCATTGCATAGTTACTAGTAGGCTGCAGCTATTTTATTAGTTCATATTTCAAGTTTACAGAACCTTCTATCAGGACTCCATCTACATTTTATATTATTTGTATATATTTACAGTACTATCTATATACTAATTTTTGTGTTCCTATTACTTCAGAATTTTACTGAGATTATTCCTAATCAGCTTCTTTTGTTCTATTATTATCCTCAGCTCTCTAATCATCATGGCCTTCTTATGTCAGGTCTATTATCATTTAAGAATCTGGATACTAAAAATTTTTCTATTTTCATAATATGCCATCTGGTATGATTAATTTATAATCGTAGTTCTAATACAGTTTATATTTCCTGTTGGACTTGAACTAGCAATCTTGCGATTAGTGACCTAGGAGTATAACCATTTTACTATTAACCCACAGGTCGACATAATAATTTTTTAATTATAAAATGTAATATTCTTCTTCTAGAATAATTTTTACAGACAAGATTGTTACTATATTTGTTGTTAATAAAAAGTTAATCTATATACTATTATTATTTCAAACTGTTTGTCTGCTACTGTATAATAATATGAACTATTATACCTCTATTCTATAAATATTTGCAATAGTTAATCACTATATTAGATAATCTTGTTATTTGGTTATATTATATCAAAAAGACTATAACCCTATAACATTTTAATACTTTCTGGCAGAAAGCTAAAAATTATTTCAAAAAAGTTAAAAATATCCTAGAAAAAAAACAGAAATCTCTTTTAAGAAAACTATTTCAAGAAGTAATTTCTTTCTAAAAAGGATTTTATTTTAAAGTAGTAATTATAAAAAACATTTTGAAAATTTTGAATTTATTATTTTAAAGATATATTTCTACTAACTCAACTTGAATTAAATTGTATTTTGTATTTTTGTATTTTATATTTTGAAATTTTGAAATTTTGAGAAGTTTATGCTTTTATCTTCTGTTTTTGGTTCTTGATTTTCAATTTTGAATTATTTTTGATTTTGATTTTAAATTTTAATTTTTAAATTTTAATTATTATTAATTTATTTATTAGCTATACATATACATATTTTAAAATTATTGAATCATTGAGTTAACTACTTAATTGTTTTATTCTGCTAATATTATATTTTAGATTTATTATTTCTTTTATTTTATTATTTTATTTTTTATTATTTTATTACTTATTAGTACTAACTATATTTAAAGAAAACTTATTTCCTAGTAGAATACTAAAATTATTAATAAAAAACAAATTTGTAAACAAAATCACTAAAATATTTATAAAAAAAGTAACTACAAAAATAATTTTTGGAAGGTTTTTATTTTTCATCAATATCTCAATAAGTTTTGATCATAGAAAAATAAAACACATATTAGTCTACTTGCAGAAATCTTCTTTATAATTTTTATTATACAATATAATAATGAGAAAATGTTTATCTAATCTGCAAATTAGCTTTGAAGTTATGACAATATTTTTCAATGTTTATAAAAATAATTTTGAATAAGTTCCAAAAAGAAAAAAAACATATTTGATATTTCTTAAAATTATTATAGCAAGTCATCTACTAAACCAATTTTAACATTTTAATATTCATTAGAGCCAGAAAAATCTCTTTTATAACTTTATTTAATGGCTTAAGACATAAATATATAGTACAAAAAGGCTTGAACAATAATTTTTTTAAAAGTATAATTTTAAAATAATTTTCTTTTACTGTGCTACATAGGCAGAAAAACTTAAAAATTTTTTTAACTTGAATTAGATTATGTAATCTGTAAAATCTTATCTCTTTTAGGTTTTATCATATTCTGAAATATTAAAGAAGATAATTATTTGAATATTATATATAAACATTATATCTATCTATCTTATTTTCTTATATATATTTTATTAGTTATAGTTATTCTTTTTCTTGTAAATAATATAAAGTGATAGCTATATTCAAAAATAGTATTTTAGCAAGTACTTTTTTTTTTTAACTCTTTGACAGTCTTGTTATTGACCTTTATTTTTATTTATTTTTTTTTCTATTAAACTAGCCTTTTTTGAGCCTAGGGTTTTATTCAGTAAATTGGATATAGGGACTCATGACTGAAGCCTCAAAGAAGTCATCTTATATTAGAGAGTACAACTAGCTACATGTACACTTTTGGTATCTAATTTAAATAGTTTGCCAATAGTTCTATACTAGCTGCTATACCTGCAACCCAACTAGGAGCATTGCTTATTTAAACCCTCTATGCTGCAATCCTTATTGTGTCACTAGATTATTTCCAATACAGCTGTCAGTTAAGAAAGTCTAGATACTTTTACACATTTCTTTTAGAACCTCATACCTTATTTCATGCAATGTATTCTTAGAAGCATTGTTACTAGAGTCTTTCATATCTTACACACAGATAACCTAGTTTTATGTAACATGCTATAGTTATTTAACACTTGCAGTTATAGAAATTATCTGTTTAACCACTATGTTATACTATTTCTACCTTTGTAAAATTCACCCAAACTCTGGTACCTATCTTTCTGACTTTTTCTCTTTATCCTTCTACTATCCAACTCAGAATTTGACAGATTTCCAAACTTCTAATCCAGATAGCCTGGTGTAGTATATCTTGGTATTCTTTTTTTCTAGTGATTCTAGTGGTCTGGTTAGTTATATGCTTCTCTATACATCTTTCTATTTAGTTGCATGTCCGCCTATTTCTTATTGGGGTTTCCTAGGCTTTCATCTATCCAATAGCATCATCAAAGGCTTGTGCTACTCTTTACTCAGGAATTTTTAAGTAGGCTTCCATTTCCTCAGTTTCTTGATCTTCTACATCTGGTAGTCTTATTGTAGGTTTGCACTGAAGTCTTATGCAATACCAGTTATTAATATTCCTCTATATATATGTAATGTTATACTTCGCATAGATGCCCTAGGCTCTCAATAACAAGTAGAACCCAATTGGTTGTATCTAAGATTACAGATATCTAAATCCAACTGATCGACAAGAAACAGTTTACCATAACACAGATTAATTATCAAATTTTATTGTAGATAGAATTTGAATCTTAGACCTGCCACTTGGAGGATGACAACGTAACTACTACACTAGGATCATTATCCTCTGTTATTAATTTTTATTAAGATTTGTATTTACAAATTTATACATTGTCATAGTCTGGAAAATGTATCTTCTAAAATTCCCTATTTATAAGATAAATAAAAGTCTCTCACATAATGTCAAACAAAATAGTACTTAAAAAAGGCATTGGATTTGGGCAAATACTATAGGTAAGTGTTACTTTATTAATTGTTATACAAGACTTGTCTTTCTTAAATTATAAGTGCATTACTTATATACTTTTTCTCTATATGCTAATTACACTAATTATACTATAAATACTAATTATACTAAATATACTATATTTGCTATATCTATTATTTATGCTAATTATACTACATCTACTAATTACACTAATTATGCTATATCTGCTAATTACACTCTGTATATATGCTATATCTAATAATTATTGTATATTAATATTTCATTATGCAATCTAATTTAAATGAAATATTGATGATTCTTTTTTAGATCGTGACAACATACTTTGATCTAATTTACTAGTTTGACATTTTTAATTGCTTCAATAAATATCTAGAGGCAGTTTGTTACATTAGTTAAGATAATAACTTGGATCTGGAGGCTGTATCAAACTAGCCTAAAAGATTATATAAAAATAATCTTATTTTACTTTCTATATAACTTTTAATTAAACCAAATCATATTTCTTTTATCTTAATATTTTCTATCTTTTTTAACTTTTTAATCTTCTTAGTAGCTTGGTTTTTTTCTATTTTAATTAGATTCTTTATTTAACTATATATCTCTTTACTAAATAATTTTATATTTCTTTTTGTTTTTTTTTACTTTAATAACCAGTTAATGTTTATTAGCTTTTTCTATTCGATAATAGCTTTATATTTTTTTTTCTATATGTTTTCATAGAACTTATTCTATGCTATATTGGTTATTATATCTAAAAAATCTTTTTGTTTCTTTAAGTAGCTTTAGTATAGTTTGTATTTGTTTAATTGTCTTTTCTTAAACAAGACATTTGACTATTTCTATTTTTGTTTCTTCTTTTTCTTACTTGTTTACTTGCCAAAAAATTTATTTAAGTTGGCTTTTGCTTGTAATAACTTGTGTTTTACTTGAGAGTTTAGTCTATATAAGATTAATCGATAGATCTTCTATTTTTTTCTAGTTATTCTTATAGTACTTACATAATGCCAAATATTTTAGATTTCTTCCTCTTCTTTATTATAAAGTATGCAAAAAAAACTTTTGTAGAGATCTGGTCTTTGTTGTCTTAAAGGTTTTAGTAATAGTAATTTATTATTAAAATATTTAATTAAGATTTCATTTGTGTCTCTTTTTTTGGCTTGTATATTTGCTTCTGCTTTGGTTTTTAATCTTTTTTTATAAATATATCTAATTATATACTTTTTTCTTATCATCTGGCTTTATCTTTTTAATTACTGATGAAAAACCCCATTTAGTTCTTATTTGAAGATCTAAAATTTTCTTGATAAACTTTTTTATTAGATCTTTTATAATTTTTTCTTTTTAATAATTAAGATGTTAGTCCCTTAAGAAGTTTTCCTTACTATTCTATCCAAATTATCTATTTTGGTCCCTTCTTTTACCTAACTATCTGTTCTATTGTTCTATTTATTATCACTATAGCCTTTAACTTTAACTAAATCTATTTCTAAATTTTTTAACTTTATAATATTTTTAATATTTTTTAATAGATTGTGTAATTTTTTCTTTTTAGTTATTATCTAATAAATTGGTTTTCTTATTTATTTTTAAGGCCTGTAATTGCTACCATACTATCTGTACAAATCTTTACTTTTCTTTGTTCTGATGCTGTAAGTACAACAAATCAAATTGCTAAGAGTTTTAGTTTTGTTGATAATAGCTAATTTTGTATACCAAAACAGCTTTTACTTAGTACTTTCTTTTCTTTTTTATCTAGTTGTACCTAGCTTGATCCTATTTGGTTTACTATTAAACCTTCTTTTTTTAATGCTCTTTTTAGTGAACCATCTATATAAAAGATTAATGTTTCTTTAGGTCTTTCTTTGTTTCTTTAATTGAGTTTCATAAATTCATTTTTTATTAGCTGATTAATATATTGTTTTTTGATAATTTCAATATTCAGATCATAATATGTAACTTTAGTAGCTTCACTTTTATTTTGTTGTACTCTTTTTTCTTTTATTTTTTGTAAGAAGTTTATTATTTTTTGGTCTAACTCTAGGGTTTGTTGTTTACATTTTTTAATTTAGTTAGAAATTTCTTCTTGTATTTAAACTTTATCAATTAATTTTTCATAGTCTAAACTTATTTGATTTTGGTTTAACTTGCAACCTTTATAATTTTTTTTTTTTTGAATTTCCCACTGCTTGGTCACTAGTGGGCTGCAGCTGGTGACTGTTTTATTAGTTCATATTTCAAGTTCACAGAACCTTCTATCAGGACCCTGTCTACATTTTTACATTGTTTGTGTACATTTACAGTACTATCTATATACTAATTTTTTGTATTCCTATTACCCTAGAATTTCACCAGGATTATTCCTAATTGGGGATTCCTTTGTTCTATTATTATCCTCAGCCCTCTAATCATCGTGGCCTTCTTATGTCAGGTCTGTTGCCATTTAAGGATCTGGGTACTGAAGATCTTCCTATTTTCGTAATATGCCATCTGGTGTAGTTAATCTGTAATCGTAGTTTTAACACAGTTTATGTCCCCCATTGGACTTGAACTGGCAACCTTGCGATTAGTGACCTGGAAGCGTAACCACTTCGCTATCGACCCATAGGTCCAACCTTTATATTTAAATAAAGTTATTTTTGTTATTTCTATTTGTTTTTCTTTATGCCAATATTTTGTTAATAATCTTTTAAGACCTTTTGTTACAATCTTTTCAATTACTGATTTTGTATTTTTCTTTTTTACTGTTTTTATTAAAACCTACTTCTTTTTCTTTTGTTACAAAAAAGTTGTTTTGATAGTACTTTGAGAGCAAGGTTGTTTAGTTCATTTGTTCTCCAATTTATTTTTAATAATCTTTTTTCTTTGTCTTTTAATATTTTTTTTTCTATTTTTGTAAACTATTTGGCTTTTCTGCTCTTGCTTGATTTATCTTATAATAGTTTAAGTTATTATAAAATTATTTTGTTGTCTGACTTTGAAAATAACTAATTTGTATAAACTAAGTTAAATTTACTAAAGAATTTAGCTGTATTTTTAGTAAAAAACTATTGCTTAGTAGATTTGCAATTTTTGTATTTTTTTTTTTTATATTAAGATCTGAAGTTGCAAATCTTATTGTTACTTGTATCTTTTTGGTTTTAAGCATAACATAACATGCTAGATTGTCCTTTTATAAACTTTTGTATATCTTAGGTAGATTATGGTATCAATTGGTTTTTAATATACCTATTAATAAAAGTTTGTAGTTAATTCATATTTTGGTAAGAGCTTCTTCTGGACCCATAATATTAACTTATATATGCAAACTTGTAATTTGCTTTATTAATAGTTAATGCCAAAGAGAGTTACAATTTCTAAGATTTCTATATAGCATAATACTATTGCTTAATATACTTGCAATTCTAAGTTTATATTTTGCTACTTTTAAAATTAGCTTTTGTATTGCTTTTATTACTGTTTTAGATAATTTTGTTATCAGTAGCAGATAAGCTTAAGTACTATGCATATGTTATTAATATAGACTATTTATGCTATTGTTATTTTTTTTGTTTTAAGACTTTTTATTATTGTATATATAACTTCTTAAGCTTTTGTTTTAATTAAAGACTTTTTTAGCTTATTGTTAAGTTATATTTTCAAGAATCTTGTTATTTTGTTTACATTTTTTTCTTGTATTCATTTATTGCCTAAATGTATTTTTCTATTTTCTATTCTTTCTTTTGTATTCATAATCACTAGTTTTAATTTTTTTCTATTTATTTAAATGTCATTGATTTTAAAGAACTCTTTTGCTATTTGAATTGTCTGCTTTATCTGTTCTTTGTTTTTTGCAATCCAAGTTGTATTATTAGCAAAAACTATTACTGCTTGTCTCTATTTTATTTTTTGCAGTAGTTAAGATTATAGTTGTATGAAATATCTACTTCAGCTGTATACTCAAGATTTAAGTTCTCTTGAATTCTTTTAAGTAGTAGATTATAAAATATTCTTTATACTAATGGTGATAACACTCAACCTTGTTTGATGCCATCTTCTACTTTCTATATTTCTGTAGTTCCTCAATGCATAATAATTTTAGATTTTCTGTTTTCAAATAAATTCAATATGAAATTTATAATTCTTTTAGGCATTTCAAGTCTTCTTATTGCCAGATCTAGTGCTTACAGAGATACTAAATTGAATGCCTTTTTCATGTCTTAGAAAACCAGTTATAGTTTCTTGTTATTGTCTTTGGCATTTTCCATTAATGCATTGATAATATATACTAGTTCTTCTGTTAAGTTTTCTAAGAGACCTGTGAAATTAGGATCTTTGAATATTTTTTTTTTAGTAATAACTTATGTTAATCTGTTTGTCAGAATCTTTGTTATGCATTTTCTTAAAGTCTCTAGCAGAGCAATAAGCCTAACATTATTCAAGTTATATTGTCATTTCATTTTTTTTGATATAGAATATATTTGTGATATTTTTCATTTTTTGATATATTACCTGCCTTAATGCATATTTCTGTAAAGATTCTAAATATTTCTTGTATATATAATACTGCTGTTTGTATAAGCCTATAAGTGATTCCTGTAACTCCTAGAGCTGTATTTTTTTTTAAACCTGCTGGCATTTCTAACTATTCATCTGCTGTAATGTTTTGGCTTATATTTTTGTATCAATCTGACTGTATTGATGTTTTGGATTTGTAAATTTCTTTTTATTTACTATTTAAACTTTTTTTTCAAAGTTTTAATTAGTTTTAAAAATGTTTTTTGTTTTGTTAAGAACCTTCAGTGGTTCTACAATTAATTTTCTATAATTATTTATGACTTTTATGAGTTTGTCTATTTGGATTTTCCTACTTAGTTTGTCAAGTAAACTTGTAAGCATTTTTTCCTGTTTGTCATTAATTATTTGATATTTTTTTTATATTTTCTTCAATTTCTCTTCTTTTTAAGATCTCAATCTTATTTGATCTTCTTATATAAAATATTTTTTACCAACTTTTAAGATCTTTTATTAGTTCTTTTATTCAACTTTTGGATACTAATTCAATATATGTTTTTTGATATTGGTTAATATATTCTATTTCTTCATTAAGTTCTTGTATATTGTCATTTAGAAAACTAAGTCTAATGTTTATTCTACTAATTCTGATTCATCTTCCTAACTGTATTAGTATTTTAGTAAACTTTGCTTTTTTTGTTTGCTTTTTCTTATTTTCTACTATATTAAATATTTTCTTTTTAGGAAGCAACTTTTTTGCAGCTAATTGTATGCTATTACAGATAATATCCTATTAGTTATCTAATTTATTTTTTATGTTTGTTGGTATGCTTGCATTACTTAAATTATATAATATATTTTTTAGATCTTATAAATTAATTTTTTTTTTAGTTGTTGGTCGAGCTCTGCTTTGTAATTTTCTTAATCTTTTTTTGTTGCTTTGTTATATAGATAGATTGTTCTTTGTTGACCAAATCTTTTTAGTTTTACTAGACCCCATATAGCTATTAAGTATTTTAAATCTATTTTTGCTAATACTATATTATAATCGCTATTTGTACATATATTTATTTTTTGTATTTCTGCATTATAGAGTCTATATAATAAATTTTCTGTTATTCATATTTGGTCAATTCTTAAACTTAAGTCTCTACTTGGCCAGGAGAATTCTTTAAATTCTGGATTTATTGTTCTATATGTGTTATAAAGCTTCTGTCTTATTAACTACTTGAGAAGAGAATTTTGTTTTTCTAACTTTCATTTTGAATATTGAAGTTTCTTATTATTATTACCTATATTCTTTGTGATTATTTGATGTATTTTTCTATTACTGCTTTTTGAATTTTCTTATATTCTTCATTGTTATTAGATGGCATATATAGCATATGATTAATATTTCTAGTTGTTTGAATACAAAATTGGCTGTAATTATGTTTTCATTTGTTCTATCTATTTCTTTAAAATGTTTTTTTCAGTGTTTATTGATAAGTATGAAAATGCCAGAGCTCTTTTTCTTTTTTGGATTTGAATTTGCTCAAAAACTCTTGTATTTTTTCATATTTATTGTAATAAAAAAAACTTTCTTTACTTGAAATGTTTGTTTCTGATAGACTAATTATATCTATTTTATAGTTAATTAGCTATTTGTACAGTGTTTTTATTTTTTGATTATTTTTCTTAAGGCCATTAATGTTATGTACTACTATATTTAAGTTGGTTTCTTTTATATTTTCATTTCTTTCTTTAGTCTTTTCTTTAATTTTTTCTAGATATAGTATATTCTTTTGATTTGTAGTTTATTTTTTCTTTTTTCCTATTGAAAAGACTTCTGTTTTTACACCTTTGTTCTTTGGTTCAACTGTAGCAAAAATTAGAAGCATTGTGATTATTCTTTTTTGGTAAAGGTTTTAGATTGCACTTTTTGTATCTTAAGTCTTTTAAGTTTAATTAGTATACATTGTAAGAGGTCTTGCATTTGTGTTTAATTTTCTGTATTTACATTTTTTCAGTCTCTTCTTATGTTTTTATATTTCTTATTTTCCTAAGAATCTACACTTTCATAATATTCTGAATTAGTGTCTTGACCAGATCCATCTATATTTTCTTTTCTTCTGTTTTTTAAACTTTCTTTTTTTTTTGTTTCTCTCTTTTCTTCCATTACCCAATAGATTCAAAAGTTGTTGTATTTAATTGGTTTAGTTTGGACTAAATTTATTTCTTTTTTTGTTGCAAAGGTGATTGTTGTTGTTTTTTTTTAATTTTCATTTCTGTTTAATAAAATATAAACAGACTTTACACTTCTACTTTTTAAACATTATAGCAAGAATACTTCTAATACACTTTTAGAAAGTTCTATTAACTTTGCTATAAATTGGCTCTGGTGATTTCTTTCTTCATAATTTTTATCACCTTTTATTACTCTTACTAGTTTATTATCATCTATTAATAATAACCAAGATATGTCTTTATCTTCATATTTATCTGTTTTAATTACTGCTAATGCTTTGTACTTTGATCTTTTAATTCTAACTATGTGGGCCTTTCTAATTTTTTTGCAAATAAAATTTAATTCTGTTCTATTTATATTTGCTAGTAGGTCTCAGATAGTTAGATAGTTGGTGTAAGTTTCTTTTAGTTCTTTTTTAACAAAAAGATTTTTATCTTTATCTTTTTCTTTATCAACTTTATGTTTAGATTGCTTTTCTTTAAAGTTCAACTGCTTAACTTGGTTTTTTTCTTTACTTTTATTTCTTGTCTTTTCTAAAATAAGCTTGAGCCATTCTTTTTCTTTCTTACTAATTTTTTTAATTGCTTTATCTCTACTGTGTTTATAATTAAACTCTACTTTAATCCAATTATTTTCTTTTTTGAAAGCTTCTTTGATTGTTCTTATATATTTATTTTCTTCTAAAATTTATTGAACATATTTGATTCTTTCTTTTTTTATTTCTTTAAATAGTATATAGATGAAGAAATTGCCTTTGAAGAACTTGTTTTTTGTATATGTTCTATATTTAGGATAAAGACTTGCATTGGGTTCCACAGCCCAGCCTAGTCTGCAAATTTTTGTAAACCAGGCTAGGTCTAAAGCAAAATTTTATAATTGTGAGCTGAGTCAGGATAAAAAATTTGCAAAACATTATAATTGTAGACCAGTGCAGGCCTAAAATTTTATAAAATTATATAAGAAATTTTTGTAGGCTAGGCTGGGCCAGGCCAGACTAAAGAAAAAATTTAATATATGTAGGCTAGGCCAAACCAGCAAAAAAATATTAACTCTAAATGTGGGTCAAGCTAGGCCAGAAAAAAAATTTTACTACTAAATGTAGACTAAACCAGGCCTCAAAAATAGGCAATTTGAGGTATCTAATATGTTATATTCAGAGGTTGAGTCTTTTAGTAAATTCTAAATAATTGAAGTTGCATATATTAATATAAATATCTTTTATAAATTTGTTATAAAATTAAAAAAACTATTATCTATATCAATTTTGTTTGAAATTCTACTAAGATTTAAAGAAACTTTTATTTTTTTTGTCTGTTGTTTATTAAAGCCAAATTATATAAAGATAAAATGCTTTATTTGATCTATAGTTTTATAATTTATTTAGCAATGCCTAAAAATAAACAATGCATTAGATCTATTATAATAAACTGAACAAAGTTAAAGTAGATAAGATAATATATTTCTGACTACTAAACAGATATTTCAGAATTATGTTTTTTTCTTGCATCTTTTGTACAGCAATCTTTCTATAAAATTGTATCTTATCAAATTACTTCAATATCTCTTTTCACTTATATTAGCAAATTTACTAAAGTTTAGTTAATTTTTTTTGTTAAAATTAGTTCTCTTTATATATTTGTAACAAGCAATTTAAGCTAAAATAAAGTTGCTCAATTTTCTTGCAACTGGTATATTGCAAAAACAACAGATTACTGCCACTTTAATGAATGCTTTCAAAAGTTCTTTTTAATTTAATCTTTAATTATATGATAAATTAATATACAAATAATTAAATATATATTATAATCATTTAACTTACCATTTCACAAACTAACTAATTAGTTTATTAAGAGTGCTAGATAATAGTTTAGTTGATGCAATTTAGGTTTACTTGGTCCTAATATTATAGCTAATGTCAATATGTTTAATGACTTAAATTTCTCATCATATAAAGGTACAAATAATTGCATAAATTGTACTAATACTATATTGAGAGTTATTATATAATTAGAACTAATCAAGATTTATTATTAAGCCCAAATGTTTATTCAATAGCTTTTTCAAAAAAATAATAGACTTTTATCTGAATCCTAAAAAGTTTTCTATATTCTTCTATCATATATTAGTAAGTTGTTTAAAATCTTCAGACCTATTAATTCATTTTTTATAAGATTCTTCAAATTCTTTCTTATTATACAAAGATTCCAATTGATGACTTAAAGAAACTATCAGATAGATTGATATTAGTCTATATATATTTTCTTTTTTTAATATTGAAATTTTTTAATAACAAAATAATTGCACAGAAATCTTTGATTGGCTATTAGATAGTTGAAAAATTTCTAATAAGTACAATAACTTATTTTAAAAATCGAATTTGGTTTGTTAGTAAACAGGTTAGCAATATCATACAATTTATAATATTTTTTACATATTGCATATTTTATCATATAAGTACAGACACCAAAAGCATTATGCACCTTATTCAATAAAATAGGAAAAAAAGAATATTTATTTATATTAAAATAGTTTAAAAGATACTAAATTAGTTTAATAAAAGAATTAAAAGCTATATTAGATAACTAAAGCCTTTTTTAATATTTAAAAATACATAAAATAACTCATATAAAATTATTATTAAAATCTATAGATTCTATTTAATTATTCATATTTTTTAATTTTAATGCTAATGCATTAAAATTAATATCTTAATCAGATAAATCTTCTTTATCAAATAAAAGTTTACTAAAATTTTCACTTACAACTTCTTTATTCAAAAATAAAATATTAGCAATTTCAATACTAATAAGAAACTGACCTTTTTTTTAATACCAACTAGTTTTTTGTTTTTTTTTAGTTATAAAACTATAATTTTCAGAGCATATAGATATTACAAAATTACTATCAGAACTATCAATATGTATAGATTTCTCAAAATATCAATTTTAGAAAACTCTATTTCAAGAAGAACAACATTTGAATCAATATAATATTAGTTCTACTTATTGAGAGTTCAACAATATTATTAATACTTTTTGTTATAATAGTTCTTTGTCTTGTATAGTCTTTTTTAGTTTATGGATTAACAAAACTGCCTTTACAAATATTACAATAGCAAAATACAAGGCAGCAAGTATTTGAATATTTTTTGTTATTAGATTTTTTAATTGTTTTTTTAATAATTAAACTTTTTTTTCAGTAGTTTATAATAAATATATATACAAGAAAACAAGAGATATAATATATAATAAAAAGTATAAGCAAAAGACTAAAAGAAATAAATAAGAAAGAATAATAAAAAAAATAATAATTTTTAATTTAATAGAAATAAGCTTTATTATATATAATCTAATTTTTTAAAAAACTTATTAAAATGCTGATATGTTTTATAGGCTCTTTATTTTAACAATTAAACTTTTTGTTTTGATAATTATACTTTTGCTTAATTACTATTATTATTTGTTTTGATATGTTCTCTTAGACAATTTTATAATAATCAGTATATTTTTTTTTTTTTTTTTTTTTTTTTGTTAAAGATTATACTTGTAGCAATACTTTATTAACTTTATATCAAGTTAGCTATTACAACTATTTTTACAGAGATAAGAGTACAGCTAGTCATGCATGCAACTTTTGGTTGCCTATTTAAGTAGTCCACTCTAAGGTTCTACACTAGATACTGTACCTATAACCTACTAGGAGATTATTTATTTAAACCCTCTAATCATCCACCCTTTTATATTGGAATCTCCAAACTAACCCCCATATATACCTACCTGATATACCATCTGAGCAGTATGGTACCTACCCTTTTTGTACTGGTTCCCAGGCCATTACACATTTCAGAATATGTCATCTGCCAGTAAGGTGCAGGGGGCCTCCTGTTGTTAACTATCTACCTATTTTTAGAACACTAACACAGGCTACCTTTACAGAGTTCACCCAGACCCTAGTACTGACTTCATAGCATATCCTTAGTACTTTTAGTATATCCCTGCTTTGAACTCAGACTCCCAATCCAGATAACCCAGAAGGACTGTGACCTGTCCTTGGTATATTGAGGCCGGCCCAATATTCTTTTCCTCCAGTCCAAAATCCAGCAGCCTGGTTGGTGGTACCCCTCACTCGAGGTTTTTGTCCACCAAATCCTTCACATTGGTATCCATTTTCTAGGTCTAGCCTTTACAGTAGTACTGTCAAAGATCTGTGTTACCTCTCTGCTCAGAATTTCCAAATAGGCTCTGGCTTCCCAGTTTTATAAATTTACATAGCCTGAGGACTTATTTTAGATTTGCACCACCTGGTACCAGTTTGCATTTCTCTGTATAACAGATTATACAGATGCTCTAGACCTGCCAGTCATGCTAGTGTGACCATAGTTACAGGTATCCTATCTCAACTGATTAACAGAATGCCATCATTGTAATACTGTCTATATATTACATAGGTGATTATTTAAATTTCGTCGTCAGTGGGTTTTGAACTCACAACCTACCACTTGAGGGTATGACAACTTATCCACTTCACTAAGTCACCATACCCTAAAGAGAAGACTATTAACTTATTAACAAAAAATATTATTAATACTAAATTTCTTGCTCAGATTATTACTTATTTTTTTTTTTTTTTAAATATTAAGGTGAGTACTTGTGACCCAGGATTTTATTGATAGTACATTCAGCTAATGG